>JAVJIF010009912.1:0-65000 GCA_038442645.1 Agave tequilana
TCCGCTAGCCTCTTTTCAGAGGTAGCAAGCCTCTGTTCGTTGAAGACATCATGGCCTCAGCCCTGGCTATACAGCCCGAGAGTCAAGGATAGCCTGCTTTGCGGCCTGTATGATCGCCTCTGACTCCTCGGACTCAATCGCCAGCCTTTGGTGATCAGCCTGGACACGTTCAAGAAGACGAGTGCTATCGGTGATCTTCTCCTTCACCTCTCTTCGCTCCTGCTCTTGAGCAACAAGGAGCCTGTTCAGCGTTTCTTGGGCTTCGTGGGATGAACCGGCATCATCCTCCAGGGACCGAAGCTCTCTCAAATGCTGTCCCAACTGATCCCCAGCAGCTGACTCGCCTGAGCTAGCGAAGGGCCTCCGGCCACTTGATGTTCTCGACCTGGTTTCCGAGAAACATCTAGGCGAAGTCAAGGGAGCTACCCCTAGTCAGGACGAAATCGATGCATGTTCGCATCGAGGTAAGGAACTGCTGCACACCATGGCGTGTCAAAAGCTCCATGATATCATCATCCGAAGTGCTCCCCGATCCCCTCTCTATCACGGGTGGGGGATGTAGATCGGCTCTGTTGGTGCAAGAGTTGAGCTGACCACGGGTACGGCAAGAGCAGAAGCAGCCACTGGTGCTTCTGGGGTACCATCTCTGCAGGAACCTCCACAGCCGATGACAGGGTAGTGAGCTCGACCTCCTCAGAAACCTCAGCTCAAGGCTTGGGCCGTGTGGCCTTCCGGAGGGACACTGACCGTCAGACTCTCTACCTGGGCCCCCTCGGTTCTCTCTGCAAGTTATCTCAACATAGCCAGAATGGTAAAAAGAGAAACATCCGGGACATCAAAACTTCCTTACCAAGCTGGAGGTCCAGAGATGTCGAATCCTTGGCGAACCCTGCAGAGGAAAATCTCCCTGACTTCAGTATGGCCTCCTCTTCCTGCAGAGTAGAAGCCTCCCCGATCTCGGTAGTTGCCTCGACAGCTGGAGTCTCAACTCCTTCCGGCTGGGTCAACTCTTGCACCATCTCCTCGATATACGAGGAGGTTGCAGCCTCGGTATCCTCAGCCAATCCTGCAGCATAAAAGAGAATGATTAAAGCCTCCTCTTCATAATGAAAAGGGAAATCGGGTCAGAAGGTGAAAAGAGTACCTTCAGCAGCAGCAACCGCTGGTGGTGACGTCGTCGCCGGCCCACACCATGTATTTCCTCCTCCGAGATGTGTGAGAATTTGCTCGGATCAGGAGGAGCGGGTTCGTCACCATAGTCGACCTCATCCTCAAAATCGCTTTCCTCTACGGATAAGGAAGACGACAGTTCAACGTGAGAGGCCTCGGTAGCCGGAGCCTTGTCTCTAAACACCCCAGTGGTAGGGCTGGGTCAACCATCCTAGGACTGGAGATGAAGACAGAAGGAGACCCAGGCTGTTGTGCCTCATCCCTCCTCAGAGCTGAGGAAGACTCAGGCTGAGCTGAGATCCCCGGAATCTCAACATCGCATCCGCTCATTATATCGACCTCGAGCTGCTCGGTCTCGTCAGTGGCGGTGGGTCTGTCAACAGGCTCCCCTTCCTCTTCAATCCTGAGCCTCCTGCGGTGTAACCTGCGGGCATGGACCAAGGGAGTGTCATCCTTGTCCACCTCTCCCTCCCTCGGCTCCCAACACCAGAAGGGATGTCCGCAGATCGAGAGACTGCAGCCGTCAAGTCTCTTCGAACCTTCTTTGGGGCAGGCTCAGCAATGGAAGTAGAGCCTTGACGACGCTTGCCCACCGCCTGTCGAGCTCTGGTTGGTCACGGATCCGCCCTTGTTGCTCGCGGCTCCTCTTGACCTTCTCCCGACCTCCCTCAGAACCTTCAAGTACTGCTCGACGCCTCGCGAGCGTTTACCGGACTCTGACCTTGCTTCGAGATTTGCATTGATACTCTCAATGCATGAATACTCCGGAACAAAGTATGGTGTCTGGATGACTTGGAAGTACCAGGAGCAGAAGCTGAAGCTCATACGGCACTTTGATCCCACGATAGGCAGACGGAAAGTTGCTCCTGTCCCTCCGGCCACACTGTAGTACCAAGCCCGAGCACTTCGAACAAGTTCCCTTCGAAGGCGAGTTGAGCATTGGGATTGCCGACGTAGAGTTGATCGTAGCCGAACTGTCGGGCGAAACGATTCGGCATGTACGGCTCGATTGTGCATGAAGTCCCTTGCCGGAAAAGCACATATCCGGGCCGAATGTTGATCAACCACCAGAAGACCCCCGTGGACAACCTCGTAAAGTTATCTGGGCCCGCGAAATCAGTAAATAGATCTCCGAAAGATGCACCAGGGATCTCGGGGAAGCAGCGATTGAGCTGGTAGTTCGAAGCATCTGAAATGCACTTCCGGACGACATACATATAAGTATTACGCCAGTCCGAACCCTCCAACCGCTGTACAAAAGGGGCGAAACCCTCACTCCAAGGCACCGGCGTCATCAGGAAGGGCAGTGCATCACGTACCAAGCCATGAGGTACGTATAAGGCAGCTCGATCCGAGGGTTGGGCGCTTCACCGTCGGCTTCCCCTCTGAGTCAAGGATCGGCTTGCCATGGGAGTCGACAGCCTTCCCGGGTTCGCAGAAAGCCTGGGTTAACGCCCGCAACCCGCTCTGAATGCCAGCCGCCACGGCCGGAAGAAGGCTATGGGACTGCCATGGGCCAGGAGCACCGCCGGGTACACCACGTCGGCAACAATGACTTCATGTGGCAGCGTGGGCACCACACAACGCTTCAGCCACAGCATTAAAAAGCCCGCCAACAATGCTCGATCGGAGATAGGGGTCCGGGCTTGATGGTGAAAGCTTTCGAAGACCATGTCAGGTTCGAAACTGTCCTTGTTCGAAACTGTGGTGTAGAAGCCTTCAGGAGCCTGGGCGATCCTGTCGTCAATCTCCTCGTCGGAGCTGGAGCCAGTCGGGTTATTGGATGGTCTTTCTTGTTGACATTGTTGAACAAGTAACTGGCCCAAGACAGCTGCTTGATTCCTCCCGACCTCCAAGTGGTCATCTGGCCGCAAATATGGAAATGACATAGCACTTCCCAATAAGTCTCGTACATTTGAGGAGACCCTTTCTCATAAGGTTGAGCTCCTCAGTGGTTGGGACATATTCCTCATAGGGAGAATCCCCTGTTGCCAGCCCAGAGACCTCATGCAACTCATTCAGTGCAAGGCCCATCTCTCCGACTGGGTTGAAGAATGTCCCCGTCAAAGAATTGTAACGCTCAAGGACCCCGAAGAAGTTCTGAGAACTCGGCGGGATGCCATACTGCACGGCCCTGACTGCTGGGTACAGTCCCACATACTCCAGCAGATCTCCAAGATCGGTAAGGACGAAGCTCACCATCCTGCGCCACCAATACTTCTCGGTGGAATGAACTCACCCGGGCGCACGGAACTCAACAGGAAAATCACCCTCCGCTTTCATAAACGCGTTGAGGAAGGTAGTGCCGAGTTTTGGTATCTCTCCAACTGGGAGCTCAGACTTGCGCGACCCGGGGAACAGGCCGAGAACCGCCCTATCATGTCCATCATGGCGGTATACCTTCTGGGAGCCCAAGTCACCAAGGGTAATCTCAGGGACGTAACGGGAAACGTCCCATGTCATCTTCCGAGGACGGACATGTGCTGGAGATAAGACAGCGGGAACATTCTCTCCATGTCTGGAAGAAAGAATCTTCTATCCCCTATCTGACGGAGCCATCTATAATTTCCGTCATACATGGAATAGTCGCCATCACCGATACGATCTCCGAAGAAGAAGGCAGGCTTCTCCAGCTTGACGCGATCATCGTTGTGAATGCTGCATCGGTCATAAGCACCCTAAGGGTTGTCATATCAACATTGGAGAGCCTTTTCTGGCACTCCTGTGACTTGTCAGCAGTCACAGGTACTGTCCTTCGTAGCACAAAGGCCAGATCACGGTCAGCACCACCTACATGTCCAAAGTGGCGCTTCTTGGCGAGCGGGGCAGAAGGGTGTGGTACTGCAAAAGAAAAAGGACATTTAATCAGACACCTTATCAAAAATGCTAAGTGTCTATAGTCCAAAACAAGAAGAGATACTGGACGCAGGAATTATCAAATCCGCGTCCAGACCAGCGAATCTGCGTCCAAATGCAGAAGAGATACTGGACGCAGGAATTATCAAGTCCGCGTCCAGACCTGCGAATCTGCGTCCAGACGCAGAAGAAATACTGGACGCAGGAATTATCAAATCCGCGTCCAGACCTGCAAATCCGCATCTAGGCGTAAGACCAGCGGGATCAAGTCCGCGTTTGCAAACCAAGACTTTGAAAATTCTCTAAGTACTTGGGCTCAGGTGCCAGATTCATAAAGACAAGCACCTGATGTCACAGAACGCCAGGATCAAGTCCGCGTTTTGCAAACCAAGACTTATGAAAATTCTCTAAGTACTTGGGCTCAGGCGCCAGATTCATAAAAACCTGCACCTGATGAAAAATCTTCAAGTCCGCGTCCGGACTCTTCACAATTAGAAATATTCTAAGTGAAGAATCCGAAATGCAGGACTCACTGGCACCGGGTCATCAAACCCGCGCCTTGGTTATCAACTCAAAGACCGCGTCTGAGACCGCGTCTGAGAATTAAACACGGTTTGTTTTCTGTGTTAATGGTTCTCCTCCAAAAAAAAATATCTTTTTGGGGTTCCATGAACTCCCATTAATGATGAAAGCCTAAACGGCGTTATACCTAGGAAAGAGACTGCCTGCGCGGAGGAACCGCCCCTCTGGGCCTCGGCGACGGCCGCTCTTGAGGAGGATGTGGTTGGCTTGGTCTTGGGTGCCATTGGTGATTAAGAATCCAGTAATGGAGATGAACAGAGAAAGAAGAACTCTTTTTCTTCAAAACCCTAAACAAGTACGCTCAGAGAAGAAGAGGTATCTCTCTGACTGTTGCCTTTTATAGGCACAAGGATTCGCGAAGATACGCGGCGCGTGGCTCAATTAGTTCTGCAGCGAGTCAGCGCTTGACGCGTGGAAGAAATCATTTTGATGATTCGCGAAGATCATGCGCCATGACTCTGCAGCAAGTCATCGCTTGACACGTGGAACAGATCATTTAATGAACCGGGAAATCCGCGCGCCAAAAGGTGAAATCCCGTCGGTTCCCCAGGCCAACTGACAGTGCAATCATGATATGGCACGGATTCGCACCCGACGGTCGCGTCTCTTCGATGGACATGCCTCGTCATCACCGCCATAAATGCATTCAAAAAGTCGCGTCTCTCTAAGAAGTTCGCGTCTTCTAGCCCAGCTGAACATCGCGTCTGCTTTATGGAATATCAGTCGCGTTTCCATTTCCAAAAGACGCACCCCATGAAAGTCGCGTCTTTAAAGCAGTACTATCTCTGCTCTTCAAAAAGAACTGGCGTTCAGTCCTTGCTTCTGCAAATCAGTTTCAACAGTACACTGGCACAAGCAGACGATCGTCCACTCTTGGCTTAAAGCGCGTCCATGACAGACTAAAAGCAATCGGGGAGGTTTAGACTGTGTATCTAGACACTCAACACGATCAACTCTGGTGGTCTCAAAGAGTTCAACAGTACACTCACGAAGACCACTCCAGATAAGATCAAACCTGGAGCATTAACAGTCAGTCATAGAGGTGAATTCAGCTAGAGTCCAAAGTATTTCGAAATCCGTCCCAGTTAACTGCGGAATATCGAAAACTTTGGAGGGGGTTCTGTAGGCTGTCTAAAATCATTAATAGACAAGCCATTAAAAGGCAGAGTTTCAGACTCAAGGCGCGTGGGCTCGACACCCGCGTCTCAGCATCAAGGCGCGTGGGCTCGACACCCGCGCCTCAGCATCAAGGCGCGTGGGCTCGACACCCGCGCCTCAACCTCAAGGCGCGGGGGCTGAAACCCCGTCTCAGTTATAACCGCCCTGGTTATGGGGCCAGTCGTCGCCCACATAGCGGGGAGGTCAGCCCCTCATCGTGGAGCATTTTTAGGGGGCACGTTCACCCCCTAGGACCTCTATAAATAGCCTCGTTTGCTATGAGGTCGAGGCAATCAGAGGAGAGTGGCAAGAGCGATCAGAAAGGCATCTGGCATCAAGAGGATCAGAAGATCACAGAGAGAGACAGACCGAGACAGGAGAGAGCTCAACTCTTCGTCAAGCTTGCTGCGTACAAGCTGCTCTTTGCCTACCTTCTCTTTAAGAGTTTTGGTAGACAGAGCTGTGCTACTCCCTCTACCAGCCAAAGAGAAGATTCCCTGACGATCCCGACGGTCATCCGGTCAACGGAGAACAAGATTCACTCTCCACCGCCGCACGAAGAACCCAGCACTAAACAAAGGGAGAATTCAAGACTCAACATCCTCCCTCCCTTGTAATCGGAGTATTAATCCGTTGTAAACTTTCAATTGATTCAAGGAAACTTTACGCGAGATTTTTCCTCTGCGAACATGGGGGTGCCTTGCAAAGGTGCTGGCACCATTACCTAAAAAGACTAAGTTGGGAGCAAAAACTATGGACTGCATATTCATAGGCTATGCCTTGAATAGTAGTGCCTACAGATTTCTGGTTTATAAATCAGAGATACCAGATACTCATGTAAACATGATTATCGAATCTAGAGATGTTGTGTTCTTTGAAGACATCTTTCCGTTCAAACGGGAAGCAGATAAGACTTCTGGGAAAAGAACACACGAGATGGCGTTCAGGGACGAAAGTTCCGAGGAACCGACTGTTAATGCGGAAACTGAACCAAGAAGAAGTCAAAGATCTAGAATCTCAAAATATTTTGGTCTAGATTTCATAGCATACGCTATTGAGAGCGAGCCTCAAACATTTAAAGAGGCTATGTCAACCCTAGAAGCACAAATGTGGAAAGAAGCTATAAATAGCGAAATAGAATCCATACTAAGTAATCATACTTGGAATTGTAAACTTGCCTCCTGGAAGTAAACCAATTGGGTGTAAGTGGATTTTCAAATGAAAATTAAAACCGATGGATCTATCGATAAGTACAAGGCTAGATTAGTAGTCAAGGTTATCGACAAAAAGAAGGACTTGACTACTTCGATACTTATTCACCAGTAACAAGAATAACGTCCATTCGGATGTTAATTGCAATTGCAGTATTGCACAACTTAGATATCCATCAAATGGATGTCAAAACTGCATTCTAAATGGTGATTAAATGAAGAGATATATATGGAGCAACCTGAAGGATTTAAAGTCAAGGGCCAAGAACACAAGGTGTGTAAATTGGTAAAATCCTTATACGGTTTAAAGCAGGCTCCAAAACAATGGCATGAGAAATTTGATAGTGTCATGATTAAAGATGGATTCACTATCAATGAATGCGATAAGTGTGTGTACACTAAAACAGTTGGAAATGCATGTATCATTGTTTGTCTTTATGTAGACGACATGTTGATACTTGGGACTAATATTGAAATTATTAAGTCCACTAAAAGAATGTTATCCAACAGTTTTGACATGAAGGATCTGGGGGTTGCTGATGTAATTTTAGGAATTAAAATCACCAGAACACCAGATGGAATCAGTCTATCTCAATCTCACTACGTGGATAAGATGATAGAAAGATTCAAGGATCATGGGATAAAGGAAAATACAAATCATTTTCTCCCACACATCCACCTTCATAAGAATACAGGAACTGGAATACGCCAGTTGGAGTATTCTCAGATTATCGGAAGTCTAATGTATTTGATGAATTGCACTAGACCCAATATTGCTTACGTTGTAAGCAAGTTAAGTAGATACACTAGCAATCCTAGTGATCTACATTGGACCGCTCTACTACGAGTATTGGGTTATGTATCACATACCAAGGAATAGCCTTGAGATATGGACAGTATCTACCTGTACTGGAAGGATTCAGTGATGCTAATTGGATTGCAGATTCTGAGAATCAAAATCAACTAGCGGATACGTATTTACTCTAGCAGGAGCAGCGGTATCATGGAAGTCTTCTAAGCAAACATGTATTACCCGTTCCACTATGGAATCGGAATTCATAGTCTTAGATAAGGCTGGAGAAGAAGCAGAATGGCTTCGACAATTCTTAGAAGATATACCATTATGACAAAAAGCCAGTGCCCGCTATATGTATACACTGCGATAATCAAGCAGCTATATCTAGGGCACAAAATGTTATATACAACGGTAAGTCTAGACATATTCGTCGTAGACATAATACCGTGAAGCAGTTGCTCTCAAATGAAATATCTCTATTGACTTTGTATCGTCAAAGGATAATTTAGCGGATCCGCTTACTAAAGGTTTAAGTGGAGAGCGTATAAACTGCGCATCGAGGGGAATGGGTCTAAAAGCCTAACCTTACCGAGTCAGCTTAATGGAAACCTCACTTAGCGACTGGAGATCCCACGGACTAAGTTCAAGAGGAAAAACTAGTTATGATTGACTCAACAAGTAAGCACTTGGGAGCTTGACTCCAATCCATTCCTAAGGTGCACATAAGTGCTTTTCACAAGTGGATTAAGGATAAGCTTAACGCTTTTAATGATGCCTATATCTTGTTACTAAACAAGTGGAGTAGAGTAGACTACTCTTAATAGGTCCATCACCTATGTGAGTATAGAGTTGGGTCGGCTCTTTGGGAATTTCTATGGAGGCTTTTATTCCCTAAAGATACTCTCTGAAACCAAGAATGTCCAGGGCCAAAACAGACACAACCGAGAACCAAAGTTAATTTGGAAAGTCACTGTGTGAAGCTTGTTGACTTGGCTTACACTAACAGCTAACAGTTCAAGACCTAGTTCACTGATTAGCCAGTAAGTCCGATAAATCTCTCGCTATGGAAGGTTCAAACCTAGTTCACCTATCCTTATGCAGTTTCTTTTCTCAAGTACCTTTCACAATAGAGTCAGTCTCTTTGTGTGTCATTTCTTGAATCTCCATTCATTATGGGGGATTGTTGGAATTGAAGAATATAAGTATGAATCTTCGAGTTGAATTATGGCGAGATCCGTTGATCGAATCAATTGGATGATGGTTGGAGTGTGTTCTCCTTCCATTGGGGATGAACGTGGTATATTCACATGTTCAATTCCGACTTCGAATGAATGAGATATTCAAGTCTAAAGATTGCCTAATTCAAAGCCAAAATGGGACTAAAGGTAGCTAAAAGCATTTAGTCCTACATTGGCCATGGGATGGAAGTTTGTGGTGTATAAATAGAGAAAATTGAGAACAAAGGGCGTGCCCTTTGGGTACTTGGAGTTTTCGCGCGCGATTGGGAGGGATCTATGCGCGCCGCCGCCGGCGCCGGGCCGGGCTCGGGCTCGGGCTCAGGTTCGGGTCTGGGTCTGGGTTTGGGTTCCCTACCTGGCCTGATTCTTTTTAAATCGGGTCTCGCGGGTATGGTTGCAACCCGCTCCGCTACCCGAACCGGACCCGCTCCGCTCCGGATCCAATCCGCCCGCCAACAGACCGCTCCACGTCAGTTGGACTGCCAACAGTTGCGACTGTTGGGCTGCCAACACACGACTGCTGGGTCGAAAGGGTGCATCCTTTCATTGGGTTCGAACCCGTTGGCCCCTCCTGGAGCGCTATATAAAGCGCTCCGATCTCTCAATTGTAGACACACCAACAGCTCTCTCTCTTTCTATCTGAGTTCTGAAGCAGAAGCAAGTCTGCGTTCTGAACTAGGAAGTAGAGTTCAAAGCGACTTCTAGCGAGAAGTGGGATTCCGAAGCGACTTCCAAAGAAGATTCTGCAAAATTCGTTCTGAAAGAGGGCTTAGAAAATTCAACAAATTCTTTTATAGAATTGTTGTCTGAATCTAGGACTTCTGAAGAAGAATATTCTTCAACCTTCCTTCGTCCTCAACAATGGGTGCTACTCCAAAGTAAAGGCAAATATTCATCCGAAATTTGTCCTTGTACCGCTACTTCAACGATCCTGTGAAGGTACTGGTTGACTACGGTTCGACCGTACGGTGATTTGGTAGTGCTATCCAAATACCGTGAAGGAGTGTTGTATCTTGGGAGACCAGCGTCCATTATCCCGTTAGCACCAGTGCGGGGGACGTAATTGTCTTAAGGAGATTCGCTCTAAGCGTACCTCACTCCAAATACTGTATAAGTGAATTAAGTCCTTTATACAGGGGAGATACTTTACTGTATATCAAGACTGATTTAGATTCAGTCTAATTGGTGTTTAACCAAGGAAGGAAATTGAAAGGTGGTTCTTAAATTAAGGAACGTTCTATTGACAGAAAACCTCCCACCTGATATTTGCCGACCTGGCCAATTAGATTGTTGATATCTCAGTGATCTTGATTAGTTGTCAGATTGATTCTGTTAAGCAGAAACCAACAGATTCAAGTTAGAAAACTTGCGTGCAAGGAACTTCAATGAAGAAAGAAAATATCTTATTTTTGCAAATAGAACTCTTTTCCCTTTTTTTTTTTCCCAGAATCTTTCTTCAACGATTTTGTGATTTTTGCTATCCAATTTCTTATAGTATATAATAATTTTCTCTTACAATGAGAAGATAGAATTTTCTCTGACAATGACAAGAAGACGAAGAAAATGAGATAACATGTGGCATTAAACATTAGCGTAGTTCATCAACTATCAAAACTTCTTCCTATTGTTATTATTCTGTGTTATAATATTGTTGGATGATTTGGTTCATAATATTAATTAAGCACAATATTATGAAATTAACTAAGTTTCCTATGTTGCCACCTTTTGTAATATGTTAACCCATTGGTGGAGCTGGGGGTCAAGGGGGTCACATGACCCGTCCACATTCAAAAGTTTGGACCAGTTCTAATTTGTACTTCTCGTACAAATTCTTTTCCAAATAAATAAAGTACATTTAGAGTTATAGCATAGTTAGTATTTAGTAATCTTTTATCTAGACGTTTGGGTGTTCGAGCCTCATTGTTTTGGAGCTTTATCCATTTTCATTATCAAATACCACATTTTGTTAATTCAAAAAAAATATTAAGTATAAATGTTTTGTTAATTCTCAAACACAACTTTTTATTTCTTTTCCTTACCTTTTTCTCTACTTGTCCAGTAACTTTCTATTAATTTTCAAATACAAATTTTTATTAGTTCAAAAAAATAAGTAGAAGCAATATACTATTTAGAAATCAAGTATTTAACAATAAGGATGGATTATTTAGAATAATAAAAAGATTATAATAGTACAAATATATATTACACTCTATTTGAAAAATAATGAAGATTAATTCTGAAGATTATTATAATGTACTCAATAATTTAGAAGTTGTAACATATTATTAATTTAAGACTAGGACATGAATTTTAATTTAAAACTTTAGAGTTATAACAAACTTTTTTTTCTAATAAGATTTTAATAAAATTAATAATCATATCTTATTAATTCAATGCTCACGTACATTTGAGAATCATATTTGAAGATTTTCAATTTAGATTTAATATTTTTAGATTACACCAAATATAATAAAAGTCTAATGTGAGTAAGTAGCATTGACATTAAAATAAGATATTTTATTATTCGCCACTATCTACTTGTTTTTCTGAAGTGATTGGCGGAGCATCTGGATGGAATTGTCCCCTCAAAGTCAAAGATCTTGGGTATGCCACTGTGTTAATCACAAATTGGATGGTTTGATTCTTGAGACATTAAATTTTTGCTTCGATGCAAATGACTTTTTCTATATTGTTCTTGAGAATAAGAGACGCGTGTGCGTGCATGTAGTCTTCCATCACTATAACAGTTTTGGGAATAGACGATGCATATTTCACGGCGATTAGGCCGGTACCCGCCTCCTGCTCGCCCTTGCCGCCGTCATCAGGTTAGAACTAAGCTCGCCATCCCTCGTCGTGCCTCGCCACCGTCATCAGGCCAGATCTAGTGCCCTCACCGTCAGTCCCTTTCCGTGCCCTCGCGGTGCCCCCTCTGTCGCCATGCCATCGCCGTCAGTGCCCGCGTTGTGCCCTCGCCGTCGGCTAGTCTCCCCTCCTGCTATCGTGCCCTCATGGTTGCCTCCTTTCTCCTATTGACACAGTTCGACACCTCACCTCCTCGCCCTTGGTCAAGGTTAGGACATTTTCTCTTTTACAATGCTTTAATTTCTTGAAATAAAATTAGATTTTTTTTTTATAGATAAAAGTAAGAGCTTGAGTTTGACAAAAATCTTTTAGCTTGAAAACAGAAATATGTGAAAGTTACAATTAAACCAACAAGTGTGTGCCAATTTCTTCTGTGACTGAAATTACTCGTAGTTTGGATAAAAGATAAATGTTATTAAGGTGGAGAGAAAATGTCTCGTCTCTTTCTCGAACGTTTTTCACTCTATCAATTATGGATGTATATGGATATAATAGACTACTGAATTATGGCGTCTGTATTTTAACAAATGTTTATGTTTTGACTAAGATTCATGTATAAGACTGTATTTTGACAAATGTTTATATTTTAATTAAGATTCAAATATGGAGACAGATACGAATAATGATATGCTATTTTAAACATCAAAATAGATTATTTGAATGTGACAAGAGCTTTTATGAGTAGTTACAATGCAAAACATAAGGCCATAGGTCTATATTTGATAAGATCAGGTGCGATGATTAGTGGATACTCTAGTGTAAAGACGTTGAAATTTGAAGTAGAGCGACCATAAAAACGCTGAAAGGAATGCTTCTCTAACTCTCAAGTTCCCAACCCAAATCTAACTCAAGAGTATGACATGTACGGACTACGTATATTATACAACTGTTTAGGGCTGTTATAAATCCCCGAGCCTTCGCGGACCCGTATCTTACTCGGCTTACGTGCGTGTGACAACTTGGTATAAAAGTTAGGCCCTTTTATAAAATAGGAGTCTACCTAGTTTACTTTCATGTAGACCCGACTCAGACTCAAACCCAGACCCAGACCCCCACCTGTTTACTCACTGGGTTAGAATCCGATAGGGCTATACCCAATCCGAACTCGGAGCCTTCCTCGGGCGCACAAAATATCTTTTTACTTGAATAAATAATTAAATAAGTATAGTGAATCTCCTTTCATTATGTATTCAGTTTGACTCAGCTACTAAAAATGAATTGAGTTATAACTTTATTTACACACAGGAGGGTAGATATACATGATTGGGTTAGAAATTTGAGTCTCTTTTTGTACAGTGTAAAAAAAAAAATTATATTAATTTTACTCTCTAATAACATTAGTTATTCTGGATATTTCGTTTTATTCTGGATCAAAAAGTGGTACACGTAAAGTATTTGGTCCGGGTTTGACTAGAATGATACGTGAACTCAACCCAATCCAATAGCAACCCCATAGTTACTAGATTTGAGCTAGAAATATTGAGTTAGAATAGTATTACACATAGAAAGCACTCGTAGAAAAACTGAAAATTCACATTCTCCATTACCATTTAACAATGTTTTCATTTGCAATTTATGGCTAATAGATTTTAAGACAAAGAGAACAACTTATTACAATCTCCACAACATTCTATGATCATAAAAACACGTAACATGCAATTTCATAAGCTTTTCATGGTATTTTAGGAGCTACTTGTTTGTCTCAGAGAGAACAACTTATTATAATCTCCACAGCTTTGGACCACAACAACACCTTAATGTCCAATTTCATAAGCTTTCTGAGATAACCTAGGAATTGGGTGGGCCGTCAAAGGGACAGCCCGTTGCAAGGTCAGCCCATAGGCCTCCTCCATGTCCAACTTCTCTGCCACCTGGCCCTCAGGTAAGGCCCAGTCAAAAGCGTGAACAAGAGTCGCAGTCACAAACTGGACCATCCTCAGGCCCAAGGTTAGCCCGGCGCAGATCCTTCTCCCGGCGCCAAACGGTATGACTCCAAAATCATTCCCTTTGACATCAACATTCTCGCTACCCCCACCGGGAGGAACCGGGCCGGACGGAACTCTAACGGTCGGCCCACACATTTGGGTCGCGGGCTATGGCCCAAACATTCACCAAGAGAGTCGCGTTTTGGGGAATGTGGAAGCCGTTGACCTCACAGGCCTCAGAGGCCATGCGTGGGAGGGACAGCGGCGTCGAGGGTGGAGACGGAAGGTTTCTTTGATGACGGCCTGGAGGAGAGGGAGGTAGGGGAGGTCTGTCTCGGAGGCGAGACGGTCTTGGCCCACGACCGAGTCGAGCTCCATTTGGACCTTCTTTAAGATTTGTGGTTTACGTATCATTTCAGATAAGGCCCATTCCACAGTGCTTGAGGATGTGTCTGTTCCCGCTATGAATAAGTTCTACAAAATTTGATTGTCAGACAACTGTTTAGTGAAAAATAATATCTGAAATTTATTAGATATTAGATAGTTTCATTACACAGGTGAACTAAGGAGGGGAAAAGACCTTGGTCACTCCTAGTGTGCCCATTTCTCCAATGAAAGATAATTAAATGCATACTTTTATATTGACAATTCAACAAGTAGTTTTTTTTTCAGTGTTTTTGCGACAACAGTTGCAAATAGAAATTAGATTTCCCTTCATTTTTGAATTTGAAATTTTCAAAAGAAAATAATAAAATATATACCTCTTATAACTATTTGGATGCGTGATTCATGTGATTTGACTCATTATCACACTTGCGATAAAACTTAAGAGTCATTTTGGCGGCAATTTTGTTTAAAAAACAGTTTTGTCCCCAAAAAAAATTGTAGAAAAACATATATGTATGTCTAGGTTTATATGTTAATTTCCTAATTTATTTACATAGGTACACACACTCAACAAATTGGTGTTCATTACTACAACATAAATAGATATTATTTATATCTGTTTTAACTTATTTTATATCACTTGATGAAGAAATAAGTTTGCTGTTAAAATTTTATAATTACTTATAACTAAAATTAAAAAATATCAACAGAAAATAATATTAGATATTTAGTAAAGAAAATATTAAAACCAAGTTACGGCTTATGTGATTCACAATTTCAATGCATTCATGAAAAACTGAATCGATAACAATTTTTATAACACTTTTATTATAAATATCTATTTCAGAGTGCAGGAAGTCCTGAGCTATGTACACATGGGGGTAATTCATCACTTTCACGTCCTATGCTGGGCGGACCCATTAGTGGGCTGGGCCGGCTACAGCCCGGCCCATTTTTTAATATATAGGCGTAAACTTAATTTTTATTTTTGTTCTTTTTTATATATGTGTTAGACCCCTTTCTATATTGGTTTTTTTTTAGCAAATTTATTCATAATTTCACTCCTGATTTAGTAGAGAATACTGTTTTATTCTTTTGATAAATTCATATAATTCATAAGTATATATTATAAAAAATTGCAGCCCACCCTAAAAAAATTTTCTGGTTCCCACCATGCCTATGCATATTATTATCATCTTTTATAAATTATGGGCTGAATCAAAAAGATTCTAGCATATCTTCATTTCATAAAAAAAAAATATGAAAATTAATGAAAAAGAGTTAATAAGCTCACCAAGAGGAGAGCCTTGATGTCAGTGTTAGTGAGCTTGCCACCATCACCATCCACATCCTCCTTCAACCTTATGAGCACACTCAGCATATCACCACCTCCCTCCTCCTCCTCCTCCACCACCGCCGCAGTCGCAGGCCGGCGCTCCTCGATGATCTTATCGAGAAACGAATCGAACCTCCGGTGCAGCTTCTTCATCTTCCTCACCACTCCCTGAAGGTCGAGCCACCGCAGCGCCGGCACGAAGTCACCCACATTGAACACTCCTGCTAGCCTCATTGTCTCAAGCACCATCTCTTTAAACTCTGCAGCTTCGATGCTCTCCTCTTCTCCACACTCGTCGTCCCAACATTGCTTTTGACAGCGCGTTAGTGGTGCATATGTTCAGAGCTTGCCCTAGATTCACCGTGCACCGGGTACGTGCACGGGCGTAAAGTGCACGCGCCAGGAGGGCGACCTCCGTGGCCCTGACGGGACGGAGATCGTCGAGGGCTTTCGGGGAGAAGAGGTGAACTGCACATAGTTTTCGTAGCATCCGCCATCGTGGACCGTAGGGAGCAAACACTAGATCCTGCAGCATGAGAATTGTCATGTCAATCTTACATTTAATTTTTCATAATGTTTTCATTAATTATTTTTGATTAACGTGAGCGCACCTGATAATTATACGCAACGTGCTCCGCGCCGGAGTTTGGCGGTCGGTTGCTGAAATTGGCATCGTGCTCTTTAAGAAACTGTGCAGCGACGGCGGCAGAGGCTGCGACGATAACGTCAACCGAGCCAAAACGGAGACGGAATAGGGGTCCGTAAACCTTAGAAAGGGCACAGAGAGTCTGGTGAGGCTTCTGGCCGAGCTGAAGTAGGTTGCCCAGAACAGGCCAGCCCTTCGGGCCCGACGGCAGGGGACATGACCTTCGCGCCTCACTGCTCTTTTCACGAAAAAGAGGCGGTAGATCAGAAAGGAGAGAAAGAGAGTGGCAGCAAAGAGCAAGAGAGGAGCCATACGACTCACTGTGTGTGTGTGTGTGTGTGTGTGTGTGTGTGTGTTTGTGTTGGGCTCATGATTTATGAACTGCTGTCGTATAAATAGAAGTTGTTGTTTATGGGATGGGGGAGAGAGCGAGAGGGGAAGTACTGGAAGGTGAGAATAGGAGGTAGGTGATGTGTCGCAATGCTGAGCCAGTTTGCCAACTACCAAAATGTATGGACCAAATTGGATGGTTGGGGCATTAGGAATCGATCCTTAGTGAAATTGTTGGGGAGAAGAAACAACATTGGACTAGCTGATGCTGGTTGGTGAGCAATGACCTTTAGTTAGTGTAATGGGATAAGTGACTGCAAGGCTATTCCATTGGTCTCTGTGAGTGTTTACATGTTAGTCCACATAAAAAGATTTTAAAATACTTTAATTTGAGTTAGACAACTATAAAAAAAGAAATGCTGTTTTCATCTATCTTTTTATATATCCTGGTTCTGGAAGTACTTACACGCAACATTATCAGTGGATGATCAAAAAAAAAAAAAAAAAAAACCTAACAACATAAAATAGGTTGGTATGTCATCTAATTTATGTAGAGTATTAACGGCAATTTTTCAACTCTTCGAGAAGCACTGAACATTAGCAGTGGTTGATTCAAAAAAAAACACCTAACAACATAAAATAGGTAGGTATGTCATCTAATTTATGCAGAGTATTAACGACAATTTTTCAACTCTTCGAGAATCATCAGAGTTCCTCTCCGAAGTCCATACTATACCTAACCTGCTCAAGATCTTTTTCGCCCCGAAACTCCCTCCATTACGAAAGCTTCAGCTCCGAATCAAGCAACTCTAGCAACAGATCACCCCTGATCTGTTGTATCTGCTTAACAGGAATCAATCTGACAACTATTCAAGATCACTGAAATATCAACAATCTAATTGGCCAGGTCGGCAAATATCAGGTGGGAGGTTTTCCGTTTAATAGAACGTTCCTTAATTTAAGAACCACCTTTCAATTTCCTTCCTTGGTTAAACACCAATTAGACTGAATCTAAATCAGTCTCGATATACTGTAAAGTATATCCCCTGTATAAAGAACTTAATTCACTTATACATTACTTGGAGTGAGGTACGCTTAGGGCGAATCTCCTTAAGACAATTACGTCCCCCGCACCGGTGCTAACGGGATAATGGACGCTGGTCTCCCAAGATACAACACTCCTTCACGGTATTTGGATAGCACTACCAAATCACCGTACGGTCGAACCGTATTCAACCAGTACCTTCACAGGATCGTTGAAGCAGCGGGACAAGGACAAATTTCGAATGAATATTTGCCTTTACTTTGGAGGAGCACCCACTGTTGAGGATGAAGGAAGGTTGAAGAATATTCTTCTTCAGAAGTCCCAGATTCAGACAACAATTCTATTAAAAGAATCTGTTGAATTTCCTGAGCCTTCTTTCAGAACGAATTTTGCAGAATCTCCTTTGGAAGTCGCTTCGGATTCCCACTTCTCGCTAGAAGTCGCTTTGAAACTCTACTTCCCCGTTCAGAACGCAGACTTGCTTCAGAACTCAGATAGAAAGATAGAGAGAGAGTTTGTTTGGTGTTGGTGTATTTTGAATGAGAAACTGGAGCGCTATTTATAGCGCTCCAGGAGGGGCCAACGGGTCTGAACCCAACGAAAGGTTGCAACGGTTCGGTCTGAACCGTTGCAACGGTTCGACCCAACAGTCGCACCTGTTGGCTGTCCAACAGTTGCGACTGTTGGCTGTCCAACTGGAGCAGTTTGGAGCGGGGCGGGTCTGGTTCGGGTATGCTCGCAACCCATACCCGTGAGACCTGATTCAAAAAGAACCAGGCCGGGTAGGGAACCGAACCCAGACCCGGACCCGGTCCCGAGCCCGGCCCAACCCGGCGCCGGCGCCGGCGCCAACGCCGGGCCGCGGCGCGCGCACGCATGATAGGGCATGGTTCCCTCCCAATCGCGCGCGAAAACTCCAAGTACCCAAAGGGCACGCCCTTTGTTCTCAATTTTCTCTATTTATACACCACAAACTTCCATCCCATGGCCAATGTGGGACTAAATGCTTTTAGCTACCTTTAGTCCCATTTTGGTTTTGAATTAGGCAATCTTTAGACTTGAATATCTCATTCATTCGAAGTCGGAATTTAACATGTGAATATACCACGTTCATCCCCAGTAGAAGGAGAACACACTCCAACCATCATCCAGTGATTCGATCAACGAATCTTGCCATAATTCAGCTCAAAGATTCGCTTTTATATTCTTTAATTCCAACAATCCCCCACAATGAATGGAGATTCAAGGAAATGACACACAAAGAGACTGACTCTATTGTGAAAGGTACTTTAGAAAAGAAACTGCATCAGGATAGGTGAACTAGGTCTTGAACCTTCCATAGCGAAAGCTTTATCGGACTTACTGGCTAATCAGAGAACTAGGTCTTGAACTGTTAGCCGTTAGTGTAAGCCAAGTCAACAAGCTTCACACAGTGACTTTCCAAATCAACTTTAGTTCTCAGTTGTGTCCGTTTTGGCCCTGGACATTCTTGGTTTCAGAGAGTATCTTTAGGGAATAACAGCCTCCATAGAGATTCCCAAAGAGCCGACCCAACTCTATACTCACATAGGTGATGGTCCTATTAAGAGTAGTCTACTCTACTCCGCTTGTTTAGTAACAAGATATAGGCATCATTAAAAGCATTAAGCTTATCCTTAATCCACTTGTAGAAAAGTACTTATGTGCACCTTAGGAATGGATTGGAGTCAAGCTCCCAAGTGCTTACTTGTTGAGTCAATCATAACTAATTTTTCCTCTTGAACTTAGTCCGTGGGATCTCCAGTCGCTAAGTAAGGTTTCCATTAAGCTGACTCGGTAAGGTTAGGCTTTTAGACCCATTCCCCTCGATGCGCAGTTTATACGCTCTCCACTTAAACCTTTAGTAAGTGGATCCGCTAAATTATCCTTTGACGATACAAAGTCAATAGAGACAATTCCATTTGAGAGCAACTGCTTCACGGTATTATGTCTACGACGAATATGTCTAGACTTACCGTTGTATATAACATTTTGTGCCCTAGATATAGCTGCTTGATTATCGCAGTGTATACATATAGCGGGCACTGGATTTTGCCATAATGGTATATCTTCCAAGAATTGTCGAAGCCATTCTGCTTCTTCTCCGGCCTTATCTAAGGCTATGAATTCCGATTCCATAGTGGAACGGGCAATACATGTTTGCTTAGAAGATTTTCAAGATACCGCTCCTCCTCCTAGAGTAAATACGTATCCGCTAGTTGATTTTGATTCCTCAGAATCTGCAATCCAATTAGCATCACTGTATCCTTCAAGTACATGTGGATACTGTCCATATCTCAAGGCATATTTCTTGGTATGTGATACGTAACCCAATACTCGTAGTAGAGCGGTCCAATGTTGATCACTAGGATTGCTAGTGTATCTACTTAACTTGCTTACAGCGTAAGCAATATCGGGTCTAGTGCAATTCATCAAATACATTAGACTTCCGATAATCTGAGAATACTCCAACTGGCGTATTCCAGTTCCTGTATTCTTATGAAGGTGGACGTGTGGGAGAAAAGGATTTGTATTCTCTTTTATCCCATTATCCTTGAATCTTTCTATCATCTTATCCACGTAGTGAGATTGAGATAGACTGATTCCATCTGATGTTCTGGTAAATTTAATTCCTAAAATTACATCAGCAACCCCCAGATCCTTCATGTCAAAACTGTTGGATAACATTCTTTTAGTGGACTTAATAATTTCAATATTAGTCCCAAGTATCAACATGTCGTCTACATAAAGACAAACTATGATACATGCATTTCCAACTGTTTTCGTATAAACACACTTATCGCATTCATTGATAGTGAATCCATCTTTGATCATGACACTATCAAATTTCTCATGCCATTGTTTAGGAGCCTGTTTTAAACCGTATAAGGATTATACCAATTTACACACCTTGTGTTCTTGGCCCTTGACTATAAATTCTTCAGGTTGCTCCATATATATCTCTTCATTTAATTCACCATTTAAGAATGCAGTCTTGACATCCATTTAATGGATATCTAAGTTATGCAATACTGCAATTGCAATCAACATCCGAATGGATGTTATTCTTGTTACTGGTGAATAAGTATCGAAGTAGTCAAGTCCTTCTTTTTGTCGATAACCCTTGGCTACTAATCTAGCCTTGTACTTATCGATAGATCCATCGGGATTTAATTTTTGTTTGAAAATCTACTTACACCCAATTAGTTTACTACCAGGAGGCAAGTTTACCAATTCCCAAGTATGATTACTTAGTATGGATTCTATTTCGCTATTTATAGCTTCTTTCCACATTTGTGCTTCTAGGGTTGACATAGCCTCTTTAAATGTTTGAGGCTCGCTTTCAATAGCGTATGCTATGAAATCTGGACCAAAAGATTTTGAGATTCTAGATCTCTGACTTCTTCTTGGTTCAGTTTCCGCATTAACAATCGGTTCCTCGGGGCTTTCGTCCCTGAACGCCATCTCGTGTGTTCTTTTCCCAGAAGTCTTATCTGCTTCCCGTTTGTATGGAAAGATGTCTTCAAAGAACACAGCATCTCAAGATTCGATAATCATGTTTACATGAATATCTGGTATTTCTGATTTATAAACCAGAAATCTGTAGGCACTACTATTCAAGGCATAGCCTATGAATATGCAGTCCATAGTTTTTGCTCCCAACTTAGTCTTTTTAGGTAATGGTGCCAGTACCTTTGCAAGGCACCCCCACATTTTGAGGTAATGGTAGGAAGGTGTCCTTCCATGCCATAACTCGAATGGTATTAGACCAAGTTTCTTGTGGGGTACTCTATTTATAATTTGCAGTTAATAGAGCTTCCCCCCACAAGTTCTGCGGAGCTCCAGAACTTACGAGCATGGAATTTACCATCTTTTTCAAAGTTCTGTTCTTCCGTTCAGCAATTCCATTTTGCTGAGGAGTATATGGTGCTGTAGTTTGATGGATTATACCAAAATTAGCACATAACTCACTAAAATCATTTGATTCATATTCTCCGCCTCTATCGGATTTTAGAATCTTGATTTTCTTATTGAGTTGATTCTCAACTTCGGCTTTATATGTTATAAACATATTTATTGCCTCATCCTTACTATTTAAAAGATACAAATAACAGTATCTTGTACAGTCATCAATAAAAGTAATGAAATACTTTTTACCGCCTCTAGTTGGCATAAACTTCAAGTCACACAAATCGCTATGAATTAACCCTAAAGGTTCTGTATTTCGATCAATTGAGCAAAATGAATTTTTCGCCAACTTGGCCTCAACACAAATCTCACACTTGCGAATTTCTTCCAAGTTGAGTTTAGGAATATATCCCAGATTAGACAAGTTCTTTAATGACTTGTAATTTACATGCCTTAATCTAGCATGCCACAAAATAGGAGACTCAAGCAAATAAACAGAAGATTTTCCTTTATTTATAAGCTTCGGGTACAAATACACAGACTTTTTATCTACCACTGCAACATTGGCTTTAAAAAATCCATCAACAAGATAACCCTTTCCCACATACATCCCTCCCTTAGTAAGTACAAATTTATCGGATTCAAATACCATTCTAAATCCTTTCTTACTAAGTATTGATCCGGAGATCAAATTCTTGCGGATATCTGGAACATGTAGCACATCGTTCAGAGTAAGCTCTTTTCCAGATGTCCACTTCAGGATGACCTTACTTTTTCCTTCAACCTTTGAGACGGCTGAATTTCCCATGAATAATTGCTCATCTTGCTCTAGTATTTGATATTCAGAGAATAATAATTTCTCAGAGCAGATGTGCCGAGTAGCCCCAGTGTCTACCCACCAATCCTTATTGTTGGTTGTCAGATTCACTTCTGACACCACAGCTGAAAGGCTTGGCGACTCATGGTCGGTCAAGTTTGCCTGTGGACGGCTTTTCTTGTTCTTTTTGAGAAGGCTGCGACATTCATTCGCCTTATGCCCTTCTTTGTTGCAGTTGTAGCAGGTTCCCTTGAAGCGCATATTCTTACCTTCTTGGACCTTGCCTTTGTACCCCTGGGAAGTCTTCTTCCGCTTTAAGTCTTTGGAAGTAGACGCTTTCCCCTTTGAGTCTTCGATCACATTGGCTTTTGCTTCGTAGGAGTTCTTGCTGCTCCTTTTCTCGGACTTGCGGTTGTCCTCCTCGATACGAAGCCTCACAATGAGATCTTCCAACTTTACCTCCTTTCGCTTATGCTTCAGGTAGTTCTTGAAATCTCTCCACGCAGGTGGGAGTTTCTCCACGATAGTTGCAACCTGAAAAGTTTCAGGAAGAATCATACCTTCGGCTTCTATCTCGTGCAAGATAAGTTAGAATTCTTGCACCTGACTGATTACAGTCTTGCTATCCACCATTTTGTACTCCAGAAATCGTCCTACGACGAACTTCTTGGTACCAGCATCCTCAGTCTTGTACTTCTTATCAAGACTGGCTCATAACTTCTTTGCCGTTGTGATGGGACTGTAGACATTGTAAAGAGAGTCATCCAGTCCATTTAAAATATAATTTCGGCAAAGGAAGTCACATTGAGTCCATGCATCAGTTGCAGGCTCTGGTGGATCTTCTTGCAGGAATCTGGCCAGATGAAGAGTGGTCAAGTAGAAGAGCATCTTCTGTTGCCACCTCTTGAATTCTGTGCCATCAAATTTTTCTGGCTTCTCCGGCTTCGGGTTAGGAAGTGGAGTTGGCATCAAAGCTTATAGCTGCATGTTTGGTGCCTTACTAGAGCTATCTTGATTAGTCTCAGATATTTTCTGCAAGTTCAAGCAGAATAGAAGTAAGAAACTTCAATACTTAATTGTCTTAAGATTGTTGGTATCTGCTTAACAGGAATCAATCTGACAACTATTCAAGATCACTGAAATATCAACAATCTAATTGGCCAGGTCGGCA
This sequence comes from Agave tequilana, assembly GCA_038442645.1. Classification (NCBI taxonomy): domain Eukaryota; kingdom Viridiplantae; phylum Streptophyta; class Magnoliopsida; order Asparagales; family Asparagaceae; genus Agave; species Agave tequilana. The sequence goes on from JAVJIF010009912.1 coordinate 23,458, forward strand.
AATATCAGGTGGGAGGTTTTCCGTTCAATAGAACGTTCCTTAATTTAAGAACCACCTTTCAATTTCCTTCCTTGGTTAAACACCAATTAGACTGAATCTAAATCAGTCTCGATATACTGTAAAGTATATCCCCTGTATAAAGAACTTAATTCACTTATACAGTACTTGGAGTGAGGTACGCTTAGGGCGAATCTCCTTAAGACAATTACGTCCCCCGCACCGGTGCTAACGGGATAATGGACGCTGGTCTCCCAAGATAAAACACTCCTTCACGGTATTTGGATAGCACTACCAAATCACCGTACGGTCGAACCGTAGTCAACCAGTACCTTCAAAGGATCGTTGAAGCAGCGGGATAAGGACAAATTTTGAATGAATATTTGCCTTTACTTTGGAGGAGCACCCACTGTTGAGGATGAAGGAAGGTTGAAGAATATTCTTCTTCAAAAGTCCCAGATTCAGACAACAATTCTATTAAAAGAATCTGTTGAATTTCCTGAGCCTTCTTTCAGAACGAATTTTGCAGAATCTCCTTTGGAAGTCGCTTCGGATTCCCACTTCTCGCTGGAAGTCGCTTTGAAATTCTACTTCCCCGTTCAGAACGCAGACTTGCTTCAGAACTCAGATAGAAAGAGAGAGAGAGAGAGAGAGAGAGTTGTTTGGTGTTGGTGTATTTTGAATGAGAAACTGGAGCGCTATTTATAGCGCTCCAGGAGGGGCCAACGGGTCTGAACCCAACGAAAGGTTGCAACGGTTCGGTCTGAACCGTTGCAACGGTTCGACCCAACAGTCGCACCTGTTGGCTATCCAACAGTTGCGATTGTTGGCTGTCCAACTGGAGCAGTTTGGAGCAGGGCGGGTCTGGTTCGGGTATGCTCGCAACCCATACCCGTGAGACCTGATTCAAAAAGAATCAGGCCGGGTAGGGAACTCGAACCCAGACCCGGACCCAGATCCGGCCGCCGCCGCCGCCACCAGCGGCGGCGCGCGCACACATGATAGGGCATGGTTCCCTCCCAATCGCGCACGAAAACTCCAAGTACCCAAAGGGCACGCCCTTTGTCTCAATTTTCTCTATTTATACACCACAAACTTCCATCCCATGGCCAATGTGGGACTAAATGCTTTTAGCTACCTTTAGTCCCATTTTGACTTTGAATTAGGCAATCTTTAGACTTGAATATCTCATTCATTCGAAGTCGGAATTGAACATGTGAATATACCACGTTCATCCCCAGTGGAAGGAGAACACACTCCAACCATCTTCCAATTGATTCGATCAACGGATCTTGCCATAATTCAGCTCAAAGATTCGCTTTTATATTCTTCAATTCCAACATGATCTCCGCCGACAGTTACGCAGTTTTACCTTCCTTCACGTTCGTAACATGTAACACCCAGCGGGGCAGTTATGGATAGTGGCAGATTTATTTACATGTAATCCCAACAAATCAGTGGTGATCATAGCAGTTAACAACAAATCAACTATGGTAATCGTGTGGTGACGAGAATCTCGTCGGTACCCATTTGCCTCTATGCCAATAGCTCGGTCAAGCATAAGTAGACCTTCTCCTCCAACGAAGAAGGGAATTTTGTTCCAATCTATATACATCTAGATTCATGTAATTCCTATAATCTGAGAATTATAGTGAAGCTCCTCCTCCTCCTCGTGGTTTTTTTCCGTTTAAGTGTTTTCATGTAAATCCTCTGTGGCCCTCTTTTCTATGATGTGTTTTATCTACTTGCACTTTCTCATTTTCATTCTCGCTTGTGTTGAGGATCGACCATTCAATCACTTGTGGTAAAAAAATCACCACCACAAACTGGTGCTTTCAATATGAGTCCACACTCAAGATCGCCGTCCCATTCAACCCAAAACCTTCCCCAAAAAGCCTCTTTTATAGTGTCGATGGCCCCAACGCCACCATGATAAAGGGCAAGGCCATCAGTGCTATTGGGAGCACTGTCCTCCACTCTTGTTGTTAATCAGTCGCATACTACCAAAAATAATGGCTCCTCCTTGCCTCAAGGGGTAGCCGCCAACGTTCAAGCACCGCCATCACAGTACGAAGACCATATACTTTAGATGCTCACCGACATGAAGGAGCAGATGAAGGAGTAACAAGCCCAGTCAGATCGTGATCGGGAGTTGACGGCTCTCGACCGCAATAAATTCATCTGTAAACAGGAGGCATTGAGGCAACTCAATGAATAACTCCAGGCCCAAAACACAATCAGAAAGCGAGCCTAAAATTAGAGAATCTCCAGACATCTGGATTCTCAAAGAGTTGATCCAAAGACGAATCAAGGAGGCTAAGTTGTAGCTCAATAGTCGATCAACACTTTCACCTGCCGAGGTCTTCGATTCCCCCTCTCCAAAAATTCTTTCATTTCTAATACATTCCTTTAGATACATACTTGATTATATTGATAGGTAGTAAAAAGTGCATATTTATCACTACATTTTATATCACATTTTCATATTTATTCCTATAATTTTGTACTATTACTAATGTTTTATTATTTATTGTGTGCAGGCCTTGAGTAATAAAAAAATAAAGAAATAAAAGCCCAAAAGAAGCCCAAAAGCCCATGTCCAAGCCCAATGCAAAAGTTGCAATTACCAAATGCCAAAATTGCAATTACCAAGTGCAAAAGTTACAAATACTAAAAGAAGAGGGAAGGGATAGACTTCTACGCAACCCTAAACACTTGCAGGATAAGGATAAAGATAAAAGGAGGATAGTGCAAAGATGAAATTCGTTTTAAAGAGATTTGGATTTAGGGTAACTTGCTTCCCAAGTTATCCAGAATTTTCCAAATAAAGGCCAGGATGCCAGATCTAAAAGGATAGACCCAGATGGACGGACCAGAAGAGGCCACGCACGAAAGCGCGTGGCCAGGGACAAAGCTAAGGCCGCGGAAACGCGGCTTTAGCCGCGTTTCCGCGGCAATCCAGATAAGGTTGGCCAGCTGCTTTCGTGGAGGAGTCGTATCGGGACTCTACATCTTCCGTCTCCTATAAATACCCCTGCAGAGCAACAGAGAAAGGGGTACAGAGTCGAGGACAGAAAAAAAAATTAGGATTTTTCTTAGGGTAACTTGTAGATTGTAACTTAGTTTTTTTTAGTTTTCTTTTATGTAATTTTTGTAACTGAGAGGAGAGGATACTTTCATGGAGGAAGGAGATCAAGCTTGTACTGAGGTGACATCGGTGTAAGTAATCTTTTCTTCCATTGTTAATTGAATCAACTCAAAGTTTATTTTTGTTCTTCTATTCTTGTTTTATTTTTGTTTCCCTCTGATGTCTTGCAATCCAAGAGAATCTGATAGCTTCGAGACTGCTTAGCCGTTGAAGTGCCCTTGATGGCCTATGGTGATGAACAAACCTTCTCTTGCTAGTATAGTTTGTCTTTTGTTTTCGTAGTGTAGATCGAGAAGGTGGAAGATCCTATACGCCATGCTTGAATGCCTTCAAAGACAAGGTAAGTCGTTGCAACGGATCAAAAGTAAACAGGCCAAAGAGGTAAGTATGTTTTTTTTAGTTTTTAGTTTTCTTTCTTTTATTTTTAGTGCAAATCACCAAATTCTCAATCTTTTTCACACTTGTTCAATTTCATTGTAAATATCACTTCTATTTCTCCATCTTCTTAATCTACCACTTTCTTTTTAACCTGACTTTAACAACTATTAATTCAAACACTTTAGAGAACTTACTAAACAAGCTTCCATCGCTAGTCCCTCCCTGTGGATCACGACCCTCATAGCCACTTGCTATAGCGGTAGTATTGAGCACCTTGCACATCCTATTCTTAAAACTGAAATTCTATATCTTGTGTGCAGGTAAAAACTCAATCAAAATTTTGGCGCCGTTGCCGGGGAGGGACGGTAAGTTTCTCTCTAAAACAAAAAAAACTAATTATTGATTTATTTATTCTTTTTGTTTGCAGGATCAGAGAACAGGAAAACTAACAGCAGCAAAGGATATATAGTAACTCTGTGCCTCTGCCCTCGAAGGCAGAGCAGCAGAGCCTACTACAGAGCCGCGTTTGCGCGGCAATAGCCGCGTTTTCGCGGCCTTTGTAGTTCACTACTCACTCTGTTTTCTGCAGGTTGCTGCAAATTGAAAGATTTGTTTACTGCTCTCTTAACTTTTCTCTGTGATCACCCTGCACACTGATAATTAATTAACAGTAACCTATTTGTTGAAAAATAAAAAAAATTAGACTCTTGCATATAGGCACATGTCTATTTAATTTTTAATTTCTGTTGAAGAGTGCTGGAGACAAGGTACGTTCGCAATTGCATATAGACTAGGAAGCACCCTTGGCTGATTTTCTGCTATGAGTGAATATTTGTCTATTGCTTTACACGTGCACTAAATTGACTTAAGGGCTTGTCCTATAAATAAGATAAGGTGGGGATTTCATCACCCTTCCTTGTCCCACAAACAATCTCCTCACTCACTAACCCAAGCCTAACTAAAAATGAGTAGACGTTGGCCCTAGGGACATCTCGGACTCAATTAGGAGATTATCCTAAGGGGGAACGATGTTGGAATTTGACTCCTGCCAAATCAGTGTCTAGGAAGGGGATTGAGGGCCGAAAGCCCGAAGATTGGTGGTTATTTAATTAAGGAATGTCTTTGACGGAAAACCTCCCACCAATCTTACCCTGACCTGGCTGATTAGCTGTGGTCAAAGTCTACATTATACCTCCCGTGGACAATCTAACCAGTTAGGAGTCGTCTAGGTCATAGGTCTACCCTAACTTAGGTTAGAATTTTTTCTTTTTTGTTTGCTTATTTGTTTGTTTTTTTTTTTTTTTGTTTGTATTTTATTGTGTGATATGGCCTATAACAATAATTTTTCCAATTTTCATCCATATTACACACCAACCTCTTTTTCGGATATTACCAACCCGGCATATCCTAACTTTAACCAATCTAGTGTGCGGAGTGGTCTTATCCAAATGAATATAACCCATGCCCCCATCTTATGACCATAATTTCCACAACGATTTCAACTCTTCACAGAGTCCATGGGGATTCACCTCCCCCGAGTCCAATGTTCAACCAACTTGTCCTCCTTATCCACCTTGTCCATAATATTTCCATGATTCATACTCAGATCCACCAGTTCATAATAGAAAAACATCTATTTTGAAAATGATGAGTATGCATGAGTCTAAGAAACAATTACCATCAATCTTAGACATGATGATGCGTGAGTCCAAGCAACAATCACAGAATCTGACTGACTCACAATTTCATCACGAGTGTCACAACAACACTTCATCTTTTCAAGTCCAATCACAACAAAATGATGCACCAATTGACTATGAAAAGATGCTTGAAGTCATGACTCAGGCTAGAATCGCTCGTGATCATGAAATAGATATGATGGTTCAAACTTTACGTTCTCACCGTTCGGCCATTTCTAAGAACCATTCTGTTAGAGCTGAAGAGTCACGTTGCTTTGGAAAACAAAATTCTATTTCAGTACAATCATTTGAACTTGCCCAAACTCCAATTTTTGAAAATGATATTGATAGTTTGGCAAGTTATTCCTTTCCTGAAATAGAACTTAAGCATGAATATGATCATGACTCTCAACTTGGATATTCAATTCTACTTCCTGATTCAATAATGACTCCGATGTCTTCACCTGATTTCAATTTTCCCGAGTCAGCATTGGATCCTGTGCCAATTCATTATGAAATTGAATCACCCATTTTTGATGATCATATTGAACTTGACCAATTTTATAATTTTGAAAGTCCCGTGGATAAATTGGCAAGTTCTCATTTTTATGACATTGAGCTCAATGAGAAATGTGACCTAGATTCTCAAATCTGTGATCAAGTTCAAATTCCCAAATCACTATTGACCCCTGTTTTGTTACCCGACTTAGGTAATATTTTAGAGTCAGTTTTGATTCCCACACCTATTATTCCTAAACTTGAATCACCAATATTAAGTCACACTCCATTGTTGGAAAATAAATGTGGACTTGAGTTTCAACTTCTTGACTTGGACACACTTCTTGAACCAAGCTTGACTCCTGAACCCTTACTTGATTTAAGTTTCTTTCCTAAGTCGGTATTCGTTCCCGTACTTCTGACGTCCAAGTCAATCATTCCATCTTTTCACACTCCATTTTGGGACAAGGCGGTTGACACAATTGACTCTGAAAATAATTATGAAATTTGGAAATTTGATGGGGTGGAATTTTTAAAAATGATCATACATATATTTTAGTGGGTTATACAAGAGAGATTTCTGGTGGGTTCCTCCGAATTCCACGAAAAGTAGATTGGGCCGCATTTCGTGGACCAATTAGACCACCACCGGAACCACCACCTTGAGGTAACATCTGCCTTCCCTTTCTTCTTTTTCATGCATACATGCATTCATTCATACATTGAGGACAATGCATGAGATAAGTGTGGGGGGAGGATTTACTAACATACTAACATAGGTAGATACTAATAATAAAAAAATTTTAAAAAAATTTTAAAAAAATTTTTTTTTAAAAAAAATTTTTGAAAAATGGACAATATTTTGACTTATCTTTTGAAAGAAATCTAAGTTAGTCTTAAGAATTAGGAAAATCATGATTAGGATTTCTAAAAACTTGATCAAAATAAATAAATTGTTGAATATTTAAGGATAGGAGGAAAAATTGAATAAGTAATTAGTCTTGATTTTTACCTTAATGAAATGTGCATACCTAATACATTTACATATCTAGGATTCTAAGATAAAGACTCTTGTGCCTTATAAAAAAATAATAATAATTAAAAAAACAAAGAAATTCACTAATTAAGCTGAATACATATGCCTCAAGAAGCATCAGTATTCACGCCTAAAGGTGATTTTATAAATAAAGTTCTTAGTTTTGTGGCCTAGTTCACTCGAATCCTTAAGTCCGCGGGGTGTTTTCCCACCCGGTGCCCTAAACCGACCGGTTTGGGAGCCACCGACTTTAAGTTCGCTACATGGGTGGATTAGAAAGCCTAAGAAAACTAAGAAATATTACTTATATATGTACTAACACATCTAATAGTCAATTAGTTAGGTATGAGGGCCTCAAGAAGCCTTCATGCTTACACGAAAGAAAATTAGATGAGTTATACATATTAAAAAACAAAAAGAAAAAAAGAAGAGAAAATAATAATAATAAAAAAAAGAGGCATGAGAGTCCATGTTAAGGAATTCCTAATAAAGATTCACAAGGATGCATATGAATTTTGGTAACGAAAAAGACTATACAAAAATTCAATTTTGATCCTTACCTAAAATGGATAACAATTTACTATATAATGACTAAGTTTAAGAATGAATAAAAATGATAATCCTAAAAACTTATAGATTACTTAGTCTCTTCAAACGTATTTCAAATATTTTCCTTTTTGTGGATTTTGTGGGTGTAATCCGCTGAAAACCCTCACGAGACAACACTCGTCCTCTAGGGTAGCCTAGAGGTTTAACGGTTTGTTGCACGTGCTAAGTGCAACCGTAATTCCTACGAAAGTGAGTTAGGATAAATTAATTTTTCTTTTCTTTCTGATTTTTACTCGAGGACGAGCAAAAAGATAAGTGTGGGGATGTGATAGGTAGTAAAAAGTGCATATTTATCACTACATTTACTATCACATTTTCATATTTATTCCTATAATTTTGCACTATTACTAATGTTTTATTATTTATTGTGTGCAGGCCTTGAGTAATAAAAATAAAGAAATATAAGCCCAAAAGAAGCCCAAAAAGCCCATGTCCAAGCCCAATGCAAAAGTTGCAATTACCAAATGCCAAAATTGCAATTACCAAGTGCAAAAGTTGCAAATACTAAAAGAAGAGGGAAGGGATAGACTTCTACTCAACCCTAAACACTTGCAGGACAATGATAAAGATAAAAGGAGGAAAGTGCAAAGATAAAATTCGTTTTAAAGAGATTTGGATTTAGGGTAACTTGCTTCCCAAGTTATCCCGAATTTTTCAAATAAAGAGCCAGGATGCCAGATCTAAAAGGATAGACCCAGATGGACGGACCAGAGGAGGCCACGCACGAAAGCGCGTGGCCAGGGACAAAGCTAAGGCCGCGGAAACGCGGCCAAAGCCGCGTTTCCGCGGCAATCCAGATAAGGTTGGCCAGCTGCTTTCGTGGAGGAGTTGTACCGGGACTCTACATCTTCCGTCTCCTATAAATACCCCTGTAGAGCAACAGAGAAAGGGGTACAGAGTCGAGGACAGAAACAAAAATTAGGGTTTTTCTTAGGGTAACTTGTAGATTGTAACTTAGTTTTTTTTAGTTTTCTTTTATGTAATTTTTGTAACTGAGAGGAGAGGATACTTTCATGGAGGAAGGAAATCAAGCTTGTACAGAGGTGACATCGGTGTAAGTAATCTTTTCTTCCATTGTTAATTGAATCAACTCAAAGTTTATTTTTGTTCTTCTATTCTTGTTTTGTTTTTGTTCCCTCTGATGTCTTGCAATCCAAGAGAATCTGATAGCTTCGAGACTGCTTAGCCATTGAAGTGCCCTTGATGGCCTATGGTGATGAACAAACCTTCTCTTACTAGTATAGTTTGTCTTTTGTTTTCTTCGTGTAGATCGAGAAGGTGGAAGATCCTATACGCCATGCTTGAATGCCTTCAAAGACAAGGTAAGTCGTTGCAACGGATCAAAAGTAAACAGGCCAAAGAGGTAAGTATGTTTTTTTTTAGTTTTTAGTTTTCTTTCTTTTATTTTTAGTGCAAATCACCAAATTCCCAATCTTTTTCACACTTCTTCAATTTCATTATAAATATCACTTCTATTTCTCCATCTTCTTAATCTACCACTTTCTTTCTAACCTGACTTTAACAACTATTAATTCAAACACTTTAGAGAACTTACTAAACAAGCTTCCATCGCTAGTCCCTCCCTGTGGATCACGACCCGCATAGCCACTTGCTATAGCGGTAGTATTGAGCACCTTGCACATCTTATTCTTAAAACTGAAATTCTATATCTTGTGTGCAGATAAAACTCAATCATATATCTAGCAAGACTAACATAAAATTGCATTACACTTTTGTGTTCACATTTCCTGAAAAGAAATACAGATGAACCAAATTCAAACCTTCTGGTCTTGCCACCATTAACAGACCTTCGATACAGAACATCAAAGATTTACTCATCGGAGGGCATCTCCCGGAAGCAATCGTCCATCTACATCTGCGTAATGGCTCACAAACAAGGAAACCTACACCACCTGTCGCTAAACCTTTGCAAGAAGGCGACAACTCCCAGGAAGCCCTCCGAAGTCACGACAACACCATGAGCTCCAGACAGACCCCAGTAAGACACACATAACAGCAATGATGTCACACTACGTCCTGAGGGAGAGGTCCAAGCTCTGAAAGAGAGATTGATTCATCAGCAGAGCCCTGATGAAAATATCTCATATTCTCTTCCTATTGCTCATTGTAAGGAAGGAATTTCCAAGAGCGAGGCAGCAATGTCCAACCAGGATGGAATCTCCAAGAAGGCAAGATGGTAATGGAATCACACTCGCCTCCTTAACCGACCGAGAGAGCTCATTCTCCATCCCCGTGCACTCTATCAGGAAATAAGGACTCTAAGCCTCAAGATCGAAACTGGACCGAGCAAGCCGGAGACCAGACGATAAACCCGAGTTGAAGAACCCTACCTATCGCCCCTTACAGTGGCACCCTGTCACGACGACTGATGTGCCATAACAGGTTCATCATAACAACTAATGTGGCGCCCCAATCAGACTCTCACTTAACAAGAGTCTGACCACCATTACTTCCTCCTCATCTTCCTCCCTCTCCCTTTCCTTCCTCCATCTGATGAAGAGGAGAGAATAAAACATGGCGACCCAGTAAAGCAAAAATGTGAAATCTTAAAGCAAAGATTCCTTAGAGAAGATAGAAGTGGTCTCCATCAAAGGGATTCACTTTGTTTATAGATGGAAGAGAAGTCAAACCACTTCCAATTCAAATTTTCAATCGCCGAAAAGCCAGTCCACGTGTCAAGATTTTCAGTCAACCGAATCAGCAGAAGAACAACCATCATAACCAAAATACCATTGGCTCAAAGGTCATTTCCCCTAGTTTTGATGATGATAATTCGATGTAGTTATTATACTAATGATTTCATCTATAGAAAGTTTAACCATGTGCTTAAGCTTCTCTAAAGACTCACAAGTCTTGAAGCTTTCCAATTAGTGATCCAAGAGCCCTAGATCATGTTCAAACACGACACTCATAATAGGAGTCAAGCTCAAGGAATCCAAGTTGCAATTTAAAGCATTTTAAAAAAAGAATTTTTCCTATTTTTTGTAAGAATTAATTTTGTCAAAACCAAGATTAGTGACTTTGATAGCTCATGAGATTCACACATACAAACACAATATTTTATGTGTTATATTTCCAAAATTTTGAAAAGAATTTCAAAAGTTTAAAATGGTTTTTAAAATAGTTTTTGAAATACATTTTTTATTCAAAAAGAAATTTCAATTTTACAAAATATTAGTTCTACATTGAGTTTTTGTGATGATCTATGATCACGCACATTTGAAATTTATTTTCTTCCCTAGAACTATGTTTTGTGTACAAATATTCATATATCTAGATGAAAAATCAAAAAGTATTTCGAAAATTTCTTTTCATCTAGTTTTAACATGGATCGATCGACCGAACTGCCGACCGGGCAGCCAACCGAGCATTCGATCAACATGGACAAGTGTGCATGTGAGGACTTTGGTCGACCCCTCCATGTGCCGACTGTAAGACCCTAGTTTCTATCTTGATCGGTCGACTGAGCGGCCGACCGATATTGCCCAACGGTCATATATATGACCGTTAGTGGTCGACCGGTCGGTCGACCGTAGAACCAAGTTTGACAGTTTTTGACCCAACGGCTATATTGTTAAAATTTGGTTTAGTTGTTAATCACCAATAGCTATATTAGTTTTCTCTCTTATATTTTGACCCTATATATATGTAAACACTGTAGAAAACTTAAAATATTGATTCATCAAGATTTTTATTCATCTACTTCTAATTTTTGAGAGAAAAATAATTTTCAAAAGAGAAATTTTTAGAGCCAAATCCAACAAAAGATTTCTCAAGCCTTGTTTCTTCAATCCACTCATTTTTGAACTTTTCTTACTACAGTCTCAGAGCTATAAATTCTTATCTTGGTTACAAGGATTGTTTATGAGCCCACTTTTGATGATCGAGGAGAGATCATCTCACATCTTGTATTGAAGAGTTATAAAGATTGCGACCGCAAAACGAGCTTGCGGGTTCATTGATTTTAAGATGTTGTGGCACTGAGGGAGAGGACTTGCGGTCCGGTGATCTTGTTAACCACCTTAGAGAGAACGTGTATAGTGGGGATCTTACAGGATCAAGAATATTGCTAAATCCTTCATTGCGATGAAGGCGGGGACGTAGAGCAAATGACTCGAACCTCGAAATAAATTTCTCGTGTTTGTGATTGTCTTTTCTCTCTTTCTCTCTACTTAGCCTACTCCTTACTTTATTGCATGCTTCTAAGTTTATATATCATACTCTTGTGCTACATAACTTTGTGTTGAGATTGTCTATTTGTTTTTGTTAATCTCTTAATAATTTTTATTCCACATTATTTTGACATTTGCATATAGCCATCACCTATTCACCCCCTCTTGATAATTTTAATTGGTATCAGAGCCTAATCTCTAGTACTTTGATTTAACCACCTTAGAGAGATCTTAGGTGGCTATATTTGTTGCATATATTCATTTGCCTACTTGTTTTCATGGCATCACATAACTTTTCTAGCATCAAGTCCCCACCCAAGTTTGATGGGTTGAATTTTCCTATGTGAAAAAGTGAAGATGACCTTTTTTTTTCTTAAGTCTTTAGGATATAGGGTTGCAAAGGATGTCACCAAAGAATTTGTGAAACCTCACGGTGATGAGGATACATGGTCTGAGACAATCGCCAAGGAATTTGAGGCCAATGCAAAGGCACAATATGCATTAACACAAGCTAAATGATGATAATCTTTTATGTGTTCTAATTACAAATCAGCTTTTGAAGTTTAGAATGACTTGCTTATAACTCATGAGGGAGCTTCTCAACTCAAGAGATCAAAAATTGACTTGCTTCATTCTCAGTATGAGAATTTCTATATGCTTGAAAATGAGATAATTGATGAAATGCTTTCTCACTTCACTAAAATTACTAATGAATTATCTTTCTTAGGTGATGAAATCGACAATGACTAAAAAGAGAGAAAGGTCATTAGAGATCTTCCCAAAGCTTGGGAGGTCAGGATAACAACTCTCAAAGAGCTAAATGATCGTGAGGAGATGGAATTCTCCAGATTTATTGGGAATCTCAAGGCACATGAGATGAAGATGAAGGTTCGTGAAGGAAGGGAAGAACAAAAGAAAAAAAACTCCCATAGCATTCAAAGCTACTTCAATCATTGTAGAAGAAGTTGAATCAATGGATGAAGGAGAATAAGAAGATTTTGACATACTTATTAGAAAAGTTAGCAAAATATTCTACAATAAAGGAAGGATGAACAACTTTCGAAGATCAAGACCACCCATGAGAAATGAACGAAGAAAAGAAGAGATGGATCCTTACTATCATTGCAAGAAAACAGGATATCTATTCTCGAATTGCCCCTCGCTACAGGCCACAACCTCCAAGAAATTACAAAAGAAAATGAAAGCCATGGTGTCAACATGGGATGACTCGGAGACTGAGTCCGATGAAAAACGACACCGCCAATGTTTACTTCATGGCAAACGGAGAAGAATCAAATAAGGTAACTCTCGAACCCTCTTTGAATGATGATGAACTTACTATGAATTAGCTAAATTTTTTAAAGAATTATAAACTAGATATGAGCTTTCCAATTTTCAAAATAAAAAATTAAGATAGAAAAAATGAGCTTTTGAAAAATAAACATGAAATTATTTTTAAAGAAAAAGAAGAACTATCTTTATGTTTTGAAAAGACCAAGGATGATTTATACGCCCACAAACGTATTTAATAAGGGTAGAAATCCTAAAATAAGTTTTGATAAAAATGAGTTTGAATCATTGAAAAATAAAATAAACGATTTAGATTCTAATTTAAAGATTTGTTCTTCTAATATGAAGAAGAAGTTAGATTCCTTATTTCTAAAGGGAAAAACCCAAGAGAAATAATCTTCACATGCACACAATACGCATCACAATCATGCATATATTTATGGCAAGGTGTATACATGTACACATTGTGGCTACAAAGACTATTTAGCCAAATTTTGTTATGTCAAATTAAATTTGAAAAATAAGATATTTTGGGTCCATGAAAATACTAACCCTATAAGACCCAAGAAGATTTAGGTACCAAAAAATACATCAAATTTAATAAATGTAGGTGTGTCTTTCTCAAAAACTTAGGAGAAGATAGTGCCTTGGTGATGGATTCATTGAAGCTTAAAGGATCAACAATGTTAATGTATCACTATCAAGGGAGGTAGGTGGGAGTACACAACCTTTTTGAAGATTGCTTGTGTATATTGGCATAATCTCCACTACATTTTAAAATATCTTGTTTTTATGTTCATATTAAATAATTTAGAACCCAACACATGATTTCTACTTGTATGTATACATGTTCATGTTGATAGCCAAGACTATTTTGTTAGAATATCCATATAATTGAATGAATTGATAGACTATCTCCCTGTATCTAAGTTAGTTTGTGACAATATTTATTTTCTATTGTTTTATATATATTGAATGCTTATTTGGTGATTCCATAGACTCAATTTGTTATGTCATCGCTTCATTTCTATGAGTGTGTTATGTTATCATCCATGTTTGTATTCTTATATAATAAAAAAAAATTAAGCAATAGTGTTTGTATTTTTATATAAATAATTTTTTTAAAGAAATACAAATAAGAAAGCATCGAGCACCTCAACTCAAAATCTAGAGGGATGACGAGGAGATGTTCAGAACCCGTCAAGGGTATTCGGCTTCATTTCTTATTTATTGGCTTAATTTATGTTTTAGATATATATATATATGATTTCCTTGTATTTTCTTTAATATTTTTGGCAAATTATTTATCAGAATAATTTTAGTAGATTTTTTGGAGCTAAGTGTATCTCAAAATATTTTCAAACATTGCCTTAGGATTTTACTAAATTATCCTATAAATTAGTGTTTACAAAAATCATTTTTAAAAAAAACATATTTCTTTTTTTTTTTGGAGCAATCTCAGTTGACCATTCAGTCAACTGCGTAAGTCTACATGACTTAGTAGATTGATCGGTCGACCGATCGGTCGACCGAGTAAACCCGACATGCTTAACTAGATTAATCGGTCGACCGACCGGCTCACTGAGTTTACCTGTTCTGACTTGCTCCTTTTGTCGGCAGACCAAACGATTGATCGACATCGGTAGTATTTGGCTGTAAGAGCTCTCAAATTTTTTCGGTCGACCAACCGGTCGATCGATCTTCGGATCTGCCTATTTATTATTTTCAAACCCTAAGTTTTTTTCCTTTCTCCCGCATCTGCCGACTCACCTCCTTCAACCTATACTCTCTCTCTTTCAAACTCTCTCATATCTCACCATACCCGCTCAAAATTCTTTGGAGATCACCAACTACTATTCCAACTCTTAATTGGAGAAGGAATTCCTAATTGTGATTGGGTAAAATTCTCTCATCCTTTTCTAGCCCCATTTTTCTTCCATTTTTTGTTGTTGTTCTATAATTTCTCTAGTTTCATCTATCTATTTGATTCAATATGTCTTCCAAGCATCCTAGAACTGAGAAATCTGACAAATCCAAGCAACCAGAATTATCTAGATTTAAACTCTCGTTTGTTTCTGAGAATGCTAAATATAAACACTTAGTTATTTGCAAGAAGAATGTTATTTCTAATCGTCTGATTATGTTAGCAAATTTTGGACATTTAAATCCTGCAAATATTTGGAGATCCAACTCTTTGGAGTACTTTGTAACTATTAGATAACAAGTTTACCCCGAACTTGTTCAAATATTCTGCTCCAATCTAGCCTTTCATAATAATCACATTCAATCCCGTGTTAAAGGTGTTGACTGTTGGAATATGAAGAATATATATGTGAATCTTTGAATTGAATTACGGCGATATCTGTTGATCGAATCAATTGGATGATGGTTGGAGTGTGTTCTCCTTCCATTGGGGATGAACATGGTATATTCACATGTTCAATTCCGACTTCGAATGAATGAGATATTCAAGTCTAAAGATTGCCTAATTCAAAGCCAAAATGGGACTAAAGGTAGCTAAAAGCATTTAGTCCCACATTGGCCATGGGATGAAAGTTTGTAGTGTTTAAATAGAGAAAATTGGGAACAAAGGGCGTGCCCTTTGGTACTTAGAGTTTTCGCGCGCGATTGGGAGGAAACCATGCCCGCTGGCGGCGGCCGGCGCCGGTGCTGTGCCGGGCCCGGGTTCGGGTTCCCTACCTGGCCTGGTTCTTTTTGAACCGGGTCTCACAGGTATGGGTTACGAGCATACCCGCTCTGCTATCTGGATCCGGACCGCCCCGCCAACGGACCCGCTCCGCTATCCGGATCCAAACAGCCCCGCCAACGGCTGTCTGTAAACCGTCGCGACGGTTGGACGGTTGCGGGGGTTGAACCGAACCGTTGCAACTGTTCGTCGGGTTCGGACCAGATTGCCCCTCTCGGAGCGCTATAAATAGCGCTCCGTATTCTCAATTGAAAACACACCAAAACAAACACTCAACTCTCTCTCTCTCTCTGTGCGTTCTGAACTGAGGCTCTCTCTGCGTTCTGAACTGGGACTGAAGTGAAGTTCTGTCTTGAAGTAACTTCCAACGGGAAGTGGAAAATTCAGTTTCCAAAGCGACTTCCAAAAGAGATTCTGCAAAAATTTGTTCTGAAAGAGGGCTCAGAAAATTCAACAGATTCTTTAATAGAATTGTTGTCTGAATCTGGGACTTCCGAAGAAGAATATTCTTCAACCTTCCTTCTTCCTCTACAGTGGGTGCTCCTCCCAAGTAAAAGCAAATATTCTCCCGAAATTAGTCTTTGCCCCGCTGCTTCAATAATCCTGTGAAGGTACTGATTAACTACGGTTCGACCGTACGGTGATTTGGTAGTACTATCCAAATACCGTGAAGGAGTGTTGTATCTTGGGAGACCAGCGTCCAGTAACCCGTTAGCACCGGTGCGGGGACGTAATTGTGTTAAGGAGATTCGCTTTAAGCGTACCTCACTCTAAAGTACTGTATAAGTGAATTAATTTCTTTATACAAGGGATATACTGATATTCAGCATATTGAGACTGATTTATACCAGTCTAATTGGTATTTAACCAAGGAAGGAAATTGAAAGGTGGTTCTTAATTAAGGAACGTTCTATTGAACGAAAACCTCCCACCTGATATTTATCGACCTGGCCAATTAGAATGTTGATATTTCAGTGATATTGATTAGTTGTCAGATTGGTCCCGAAACCAACAATCTTAAGACAATTATATATTGAAGTTTCTTACTTCTGTTCTGCTTGAACTTGTAGAAAATGTCTGAGACTAATCAAGATAGCTCTAGCAAGGCACCAAACATGCAACTACAAGCTTTGATGCCTACTCCACTTCCTAACCCGAAGCCGGAGAAGTCAGGAAAATTTGATGGCACAGAATTCAAGAAGTGGCAACAGAAGATGCTCTTCTACTTGACCACTCTTCATCTGACCAAATTTCTGCAAGAAGATCCACCAGAACTCGGAACTGATCGGGACTCAGTCCTTACAGTCGATGCATCGACTCAAGGTGACTTCATTTGCTGAAATTATGTTTTAAATGGACTGGATGACTCTCTTTACAATGTCTACAGTCCTATCACAACGGCAAAGAAGTTATGGGCCAGTCTTGACAAGAAGTACAAGACTGAGGATGCTGGTACCAAGAAGTTCGTCGTAGGACGATTTCTGGAGTACAAAATGATGGACAGCAAGACTGTAATCAGTCAGGTGCAAGAGTTCCAACTTATCTTACACGACATAGAAGCCGAAGGTATGATTCTACCTGAAATCTTTCAGGTTGCTACTATCGTGGAGAAACTCCCACCTGCGTGGAGAGATTTCAAGAACTACCTGAAGCACAAGCGAAAGGAGCTGAAGTTAGAAGATCTCATTGTGAGGCTTCGAATCGAGGAGGACAATAGAAAGTCCGACAAAAGGAGCAGTAAGAACTCCTATGAAGCAAAAGCCAATGTGATCGAAGACTCAAAGGGAAAAGCGTCTACTTCCAAAGGCTTAAAGCGAGAGAAGACTTCCCAGGGGTACAAAGGCAAGGTCCAAGAAGGCAAGAACATGCGCTTCAAGAGAACCTGCTACATCTGCAACAAAGAAGGGCATAAGGCGAATGAATGTCACAGCCTTCTCAAAATGAACAAGAAGAATCATCCATAGGCAAACTTGACCGACCATGCGTCGCGAAGCCTTTCCGCTGTGGTGTCAGAAGTGAATCTGACGACTAACAATAAGGATTGGTGGGTAGACACTGGGGCTACTCAGCACATCTGCTCTGAGAAATTATTATTCTCTGAATATCAAAAACTAGAGCAAGATGAGCAACTATTCATGGGAAACTCAGCCGTCTCAAAGGTTGAAGGAAAAGGTAAGGTCATCCTGAAGTGGACATCTGGAAAAGAGCTTACTCTGAACGATGTGCTACATGTTCCAGATATCCGCAAGAATTTGATCTTTGGATCAATACTTAGTAAGAAAGGATTTAGAATGATTTTTGAATCAGATAAATTTGTACTTACTAGGGTGAGATGTATGTGAGAAAGGGTTATCTTGTTGATGGACTTTTTAAAGCCAATGTTGCAGTGGTAAATAAAAAGTTTGTGTATTTGTACCCAAAGCTTATAAATAAAGAAAAATCTTCTGTTTATTTGCTTGAGTCTCCTATTTTATGGCATGCTAGATTAGGACATGTAAATTACAAGTCATTAAAGAACTTGTCTAATCTAGGATATATTCCTAAACTCAACTTGAAAGAAATTCGCAAGTGTGAGATTTGTGTTGAGGCCAAGTTAGCGAAAAATTCATTTCACTCAATTGATCGAAATACAGAACTTTTAGGGTTAATTCATAGCGATCTGTGTGACTTGAAGTTTATGCCAACTAGAGGCGGTAAAAAGTATTTTATTACTTTCATTGATGACTGTAACGCCCCGATTCCACGGATACGGAACGTCACTGCAACGTATATACGTAGGTCAGAAAATGCCCCCACGTATATACGCTAAGCATAAAAGTATAAGTAAGGATCAGAGTACAACACAAAGCGTGGTATACATACATATGCCAACATAAAAGTACAAATACAAAGTTATACAGGATATGATAAACTATTACACGACACATGTGTCTTTTATCACAACCAAGTCCAAAAGTAAAATATACAATAAGATACAAAATGCTCACGAGTAGGATGAAGATCCCGTGAGTCAAAAGAGGAGTCTGGCACGAAAGAACTGGAACTAGGCTGCCAGCTCACTAAGAAAAACTTGATCTGCTGTGGACAGCTCCACTTCGATCCAAGCTTCTAAACCTGAACATACAAATCCAAGGGAGTCAGGACCTCCCAACAACGAACAAGCAACAGCCAAATGGCTAAGAGACAAGAATGGGGGTTAGAACAAAAGTATAGTATATAAGGACGAGTATAACATAGTCATCTTGGAACAGGAGATCCAAAGTAAAACTGATTATAAGCAAGATTGATTGTATACGCTTAAGTCACGGTCACATGAGACTAATACATCGAAGGAATAATCCAAACAAGGAACCCTCATATAGATACCTTTATCTCATGCCACAGAAATCCAAGCGTATAGAATCAGAGTTGCAAATCACTCGATAGTCAAAACAGGAATACATAACAAGAATGACAGGAATCACAATAAGAGATCATAACTAGCATAACAGGAATCATAACGGGAAATCACAACAAGAAACAGAAATCATAACAAGAACTATAACTGGACCTATTATTATTATTACTCGTCTGACTCATATATCTAGGTATGTGTCTCGGTATATATCCCAACTCACATACATCCATATATAAGCTAGTCGAGGGTTGTTACCGAAGTAGATGGAGAACTGATAGAGCTTCTTATAGTAGTTCCCATACACCTGGGACCAGTTTGGAGGCCCAAAGTCCCCTAACACGTATCTTCTGTGGGCCCAAAGTCCCACTAACACGAATCGTCAATATTTTATTCCATTACTATAAGCAAGGTATCATTCTGGCATCCATTACTTCCTCCCATTCCCCATACAAGTTGTCATTTTTATGGCTTATTAATATATTATCAGATTAAGGGAATGAGCAGGATCACAACAAGTCATAACAAGAATCATAACTGGAATACAGGTACTACATTCCCTTAACTGTGATAATTAAACAATGTCAAGTGTATCATGCCTTGTTTTAATAGATAGCATGACAAGAGGTTGAGAGTACTAATTAACAAGTCATAAAGTATAATATACAAACATATGAACCAAGCATAAGATCCAAATATAAGAAAGTAATTAACTATGACAAACAGCCAAAGTTAGTCGACTAGGGTCAAGGGAGTAGTCGACTAATAGAGGGATTAGTCGACTAACAGTCTGGTATAGTCGACCAAAACTGTGCACCAGAGAGTTGGGTTCCTGATTCAGGAAAAGTTAGTCGACTAGGGTCAAAAGGGTAGTCGACTAACAGATATGCCAAGTCGACTAACAGTTATGTTAAGTCGACTAAATCTGAGTTACAGAAAGTTGGGTTTTTGATTCAGGAAACATTAGTCGACTAGGTAGAAAGTATAGTCGACTAGTAATCTATAGTCGACTGGTAAATTAACATAGTCGACTAAAACTGTGCTCCAGAAAAGATTTCGTTTCAAACTAAGGGTTTCAAGTCGACTAGCTCCTAGGTCAAGTCGACTAATCGTGGTCTGAAAACAGATTACAGAACTGAATTTGATGGTTGTTCTTGATGGTTAAAATATGATTTTGAAGACACAAATGTACAAGATATGGAAGCATAAATATACTAAGAATTGCATGAGTCTTGGTGAGTAAAAATACTCACTTCGAATGGTTAATTGAAGCTTTATGAACTCGAAACGATCGTGGTCGACGATATCACCAAGAACGATCCCAATCCAAAAGTTGTAGTTGCTTGAGATGGAGATGAAGACCTAGGTGAAACTTTGGAGTTGGTGGTTGAGGTTGAGATGGAGGAGGATTTTGGTGTGAAGGCAATTCTTTTGGTGAAGTGGAGAAAAAGAGAGAAAAATGAAAAGGAATGATTTATATATGATTTTGATTTTGTGAAGGAGGTGAAATTAATGTAGATGAGAGGGGGCTTTTTGCAAAGTGGAGGAGGGGATGAGTGTCCCTCTTTTGGCCACTTGGCCGGCCATGGAGAGAGAGAGAAAGAGGGGCATTAATGAGGGAGTTGGTGGAAGTGTGTGGAGAGGAAAAAGTTGGAATTTTGGAAAAGATTAGAATTTTGGAAAATTGGAAATCTTGTGGCTTGTGGAGGAAGGAAGAGAAATAAGGAAAAAGGAAAAGGAAAAGAAATTGATAAAGAGAAGTATTCTCTTGGACTCAAAATGAAACTGTTGAAAATACTGATTCCGGGTTTAAGTCGGGGATGCGGAAAACATTTCGGAAAATACCGAAATCGTCCGAAATTCGAGTGTCTCGGAACGACTCGTAATAATTATCAAAAATCAAGAATATTATACTAAGAATTATAGTGAAATCCGTTTTAAGAAATACTTTATAGTTTTAAAACTAAAAATCCCGGAATCAATTTGCTACCGACTCCGGTGGAATTTTCATAAATTCATAAAATCTTCAGAAAAAGTATTTAAGTAAGAAATGTGATTCTAAGAGATAAAGTCTAAAGACCCATCTAGAAATTCCAATCTGATTGTAAATTAAAAATCCGGGAATCGATCAGCGACACTGGTCGATACCGGTTTAGAAGAAATTCCTTTTAATTCAAGAAAATTCCAGAAAATCATATAAAATCTAGAATATTGGAAAACGATATTTAAAATTAAAATAGGTCAAATACAGAAGATAAATCGAAAATACGATCGAAAAACTGAATACGCAACTAAGTACGTATTCCGGGAACGGGGTATTACAATGACTGTACAAGATACTGTTATGCGTATCTTTTAAACAGTAAGGATGAGCAATAATATGTTTATAACATATAAAGCCGAAGTTGAGAATCAACTCAACAAGAATATCAAGATTCTAAAATCCGATAGAGGCGGAGAATATGAATCAAATGAATTTAGTGAGTTATGTGCTAAATTTGGTATAATCCATCAAACAACAGCACCATATACTCCTCAGCAAAATGGAATTGCTGAACGGAAGAACAGAACTTTGAAGGAGATGGTCAATTTCATGCTCATAAGTTCTGGAGTTCCGCAGAACTTGTGGGGGGAAGCTCTGTTAACTGCAAATTATATCCTAAATAGAGTACCCCACAAGAAACCTGGTCTTATACCATTTGAGTTATAGCAAGGAAGGACACCTTCCTACCATTACCTCAAAATGTGGGGGTGCCTTGCAAAGGTACTAGCACCATTACCTAAAAAGACTAAGTTGGGAGCAAAAACTATGGACTGCATATTCATAGGCTATGCCTTGAATAGTAGTGCCTACAGATTTCTGGTTCATAAATCAGAGATACCAGATATTCATGTAAACATGATTATCGAATCTAGAGATGCTGTGTTCTTTGAAGATATTTTTCTATATAAACGGGAAACAGATAAGACTTCTGGGAAAAGAACACATGAGATGACATTCAGGGACGAAAGCCCCGAGAAACCGACTGTTAATGCGGAAATTGAACTAAGAAGAAGTCAGAGATCTAGAATCTCAAAATCTTTTGGTCCAGATTTCATAGCATGCGCTATTGAAAGCGAACCTCAAACATTTAAAGAGGCTATGTCAACCCCAGAAGCACAAATGTGGAAAGAAGCTATAAATAGCGAAATAGAATCCATACTAAGTAATCATGCTTGGGAATTGGCAAACTTGCCTCCGGGCAGTAAACTAATTGGGTGTAAGTGGATTTTCAAAAGAAAATTAAAACCCGATGGATCTATCGATAAGTACAAGGCTAGATTAGTAGCCAAGGTTATCGACAAAAAGAAGGACTTGACTACTTCGATAGTTATTCACTAGTAACAAGAATAACATCCATTCGGATGTTGATTGTAATTGCAGTATTGCATAACTTAGATATCCATCAAATGGATGTCAAGACTGCATTCTTAAATTGTGAATTAAATGAAAAAATATATATGGAGCAACCTGAAGGATTTATAGTCAAGGGCCAAGAATACAAGTGTGTAAATTGGTAAAATCCTTATACGGTCTAAACAGGCTCCAAAATAATGGCATGAGAAATTTGATAGTGTCATGATCAAAGATGGACTCACTATCAATGAATGCGATAAGTGTGTTTACACTAAAACATTAGAAATGCATGTATCATTGTTTGTCTTTATGTAGACGACATGTTGATACTTGGGACTAATATTGAAATTATTAAGTCCACTGAAAGAATGTTATCCAACAGTTTTGACATGAAGGATCTGGGGGTTGCTGATGTAATTTTAGGAATTAAAATCACCAGAACACCAGATGGAATCAGTCTATCTCAATCTCACTACGTAGATAAGATGATAGAAAGATTCAAGGATCATGGGATAAAGGAGAATACAAATCTTTTTCTCTCACACGTCCACCTTCATAAGAATACAGGAACTGAAAAACGCCAGTTGGAGTATTCTCAGATTATCGGAAGTCTAATGTATTTGATGAATTGCACTAAACCCGATATTGCTTACACTGTAAGCAAGTTAAGCAGATACACTAGTAATCCTAGTGATCAACATTGGACTGCTCTACTACGAGTATTGGGTTACGTATCACATACCAAAGAATATGCCTTGAGATATGGACAGTATCCACCTGTACTTGAAGGATACAGTGATGCTAATTGGATTGCAGATTTTGAGGAATCAAAATCAACTAGCAGATACGTATTTACTCTAGGAGGAGCAGCGGTATCTTGAAAATCTTCTAAGCAAACATGTATTGCTCATTCCACTATGGAATTGGAATTCATAGTCTTAGATAAGGCCAGAGAAGAAGCAGAATGGCTTCGATAATATTTGGAAGATATACCATTATGGCAAAAGCCAGTGCCCGCTATATGTATACACTGCGATAATCAAGCAGTTATATTTAGGGCACAAAATATTATATACAACGGTAAGTCTAGACATATTCGTCGTAGACATAATACTGTTCAGCAGTTGCTCTCAAATGGAATTATCTCTATTGACTTTATATCGTCCAAAGATAATTTAGCGGATCCGCTTACTAAAGGTTTAAGTGGAGAGTGTATAAACTGCGCATCGAGGGGAATGGGTCTAAAAGCCTAAGCTTACCGAGTCAGCTTAATGGAAACCTCACTTAGCGACTGGAGATCCCACAGACTAAGTTCAAGAAAAACTAGTTATGATTGACTCAGCAAGTAAGCACTTGGGAGCTTAACTCCAATCCATTCCTAAGGTGCACATAAGTGCTTTTTCTACAAGTGGATTAAGGATAAGCTTAACGCTTTTAATGATGCCTATATCTTGTTACTAAACAAGTGGAGTAGAGTAGACTACTCTTAATAGGACGATCACCTATGTGAGTATAGAGTTGGGTCGGCTCTTTGGGAATTTCTATGGGGGCTGTTATTCCCTAAAGATACTCTCTGAAACCAAGAATGTCCAGGGCCAAAACGGACACAATCGAGAACCAAAGTTGATTTGAAAAGTCACTGTGTGAAGCTTGTTGACTTGGCTTACACTAACGGCTAACAGTTCAAGACCTAGTTCACTGATTAGCCAGTAAGTTCGATAAAACTTTCGCTATAGAAGGTTCAAGACCTAGTTCACCTATCCTGATGCAGTTTCTTTTCTAAAGTACCTTTCACAATAGAGTCAGTCTCTTTGTGTGTCAATTCCTTGAATCTCCATTCATTGTGGGGATTATTGGAATATGAAGAATATATATGTGAATCTTTGAATTGAATTACGACGAGATCTGTTGATCGAATCAATTGGATGATGGTTGGAGTGTGTTCTCCTTCCATTGGGGGTGAACGTGGTATATTCACGTGTTCAATTCTGACTTCGAATGAATGAGATATTCAAGTCTAAAGATTGCCTAATTCAAAGCCAAAATGGGACTAAAAGTAGCTAAAAGCATTTAGTCCGACATTGGCCATGGGATGGAAGTTTGTAGTGTTTAAATAGAGAAAATTGGGAACAAAGGGCGTGCTCTTTGGGTACTTGGAGTTTTCGCGCGCGATTGGGAGGAAACCATGCCCGCACATGCGCGCGCGCCGCCGCTGGCGGGGCAGCGGCGATCGGCCGACCGGCGCCGGCGCCGGTGCCGGGCCGGGCTCGGGCACGGGCTCGGCTTCGGGTTCCCTACCCGCCTGGTTCTTTTTGAACCGGGTCTCACGGGTATGGGTTACGAGCATACCTGCTCCGCTATCCAGATCCGAATCGTCCCGCCAACGGACCCGCTCTGCTATCCGGATCCAACCGTCCCGCCAACGGCTGTCTGTAAACCGTCGCGGCGGTTGGGCGGTTGGACGGTTTGCGACGGTTGAACCGAACCGTTGCAACGGTTCAGACCGAACCGTTGCAACTGTTCGTCGGGTTCGGACCAGGTTGCCCCTCCCGGAGCGCTATAAATAGCGCTCCGTATTCTCAATTGAAAACACACCAAAACAAACACTCAACTCTCTCTCTCTCTCTCTGCGTTCTGAACTGAAGCTCTCTCTGCGTTCTAAACTGAGACTGAAGTGAAGTTCTGTCTTGAAGTAACTTCCAACGGGAAGTGGGAAATTTAGTTTCCGAAGCGACTTCCAAAGAGATTCTGCAAAAATTCGTTCTGAAAGAGGGCTCAGAAAATTCAACAGATTCTTTAATAGAATTGTTGTCTGAATCTGGGACTTCTGAAGAAGAATATTCTTCAACCTTCCTTCTTCCTCTACAGTGGGTGCTCCTCCCAAGTAAAGGCAAATATTCTCCCGAAATTTGTCTTTGCCCCGCTGCTTCAACAATCCTGTGAAGGTACTGGTTAACTACGGTTCGACCATACGGTGATTTGGTAGTGCTATCCAAATACCGTGAAGGAGTGTTGTATCTTAGGAGACCAGCGTCCAGTAACCCGTTAGCACTAGTGCGGGGGACGTAATTGTCTTAAGGAGATTCGCTTTAAGCGTACCTCACTCCAAGTACTGTATAAGTGAATTAATTTCTTTATACAGGGGATATACTGATATTCAGTATATTGAGACTGATTTATATCAGTCTAATTGGTGTTTAACCAAGGAAGGAAATTGAAAGGTGGTTCTTAAATTAAGGAACGTTCTATTGAACGGAAAACCTCCCACCTGATATTTATCGACCTGGCCAATTAGATTGTTGATATTTCAGTGATATTGATTAGTTGTCAGATTGATCCCAGAAACCAACATTGACATCAACATATCTCTTGAAAGATTTAGTAAAAAATTTCAATTATCGTGTGAAGGTGTAGAAATTTTTAATCTAACTTTTCATGATTTTGAGTATTCTGACGATGAGACTGCTCTCACCGCCTCTCGCCTACTTCACGATGATGATAACCTAGTTTTGATTAGAAATAAGAAGGTAAAGTACTACACACTTACCGCTAAGGTTCTTGTCAAGATTGCGTTTAACAATCTCCTCCCGAAATCAGGAGCGCGTATATTCATGCCAGAGGTTGTACTGTACTTCTCATCTATTGCCTTCTGAAAAGCATTAGAGTCAATATTTCTCGTCTCATCGTTGATTTTATGCTTTCCGAGCATCTCCTAATTCCGAGTAGAAATCTTTCTTTTGGTATGATTCTCACTCGCTTGTTTAAGAAGACTGACCTTTCTAGCGAGAGAGTCATTGCTCCTTCCGTAAACATCAATAGCACTCTTCTTAAGAAAATACAAGTTGGCGCTCGTGTTCATGCTCCAGCCCTCTTGTCCAGCCTCAGGCACCTTTTGTCTCTGGCTCCTTTTCTTCTTTAGCGAATCCATATGCTGCTCTCATGACCTAAATTGATGATTTATCTCTGAATCTCACTACTGCCACTAAGAGGATATTGGCAAATCAGAATAAACTTTGACAGGAGTATTGTAATGATATGTCATACATCTGCTCATTCATTCGTTCTCTTTAGAGATGCAGCGATGTCGGTTTCTCCAGGTATGATTGACCCATTCCTATTCCTGATGATATTCTCAGCCTCTTCCACCTCCTTTTGATCTGTGGGTTGCTCCGTCCAATGCATCCGAAGTTTGTCGTCCTGTTGCTGATCCTCCTAAAGATCCACACTTTCAATCGGGCTTGAGCTTCATCGACGAAGTAGATACTTGATCTGTCTAACTTTTTGATGTTGACAAAAAGGGGAAGAAGCAGTTGATAGCTGATGGATGCTTGGTTATTTTCAATATTTATAATCTCATGTATTTTGTTTGATGTTCATGTATTCTGAGACATCTTAAGACTATATATGAATATTGTAATAATTAAGCACAATGTGGTTTGTAGTTTGTATTAAACTTGGCTTATGTTTATGGATTGTATGATTACCTTAATATGATGATATCTCTTGTGTTTAGTTTTAGTTTTTTTTTTCCTTTATCTATATAGTTTAGATGGTGGTATGTATTTTCGTTCGTGTTTTCTTCTTTACCATTCATCTACCCCTTAACTTGGAGGATGGTGGTTTTAGATGGATGGAAGAAAACGGTTATGCATACATTTATATCTTTATATCCTATTATGTATAAATGTGTTGCACAGAGTATGAATCTTGACTATCCTATTGACTATGCCTTATATTGATGCATTGAGCTTAAATGTCATATTTCCTATATGCATGTGTTTAGGGGGCTTCACTTGAAGCCACTTCTCTAATTATTTAAAATAACTCTATGTGTTTTGTCATCATAAAAAAAGAGGTGATTGTTGTCCTAAAGGTCATTTACCCTAGTTTTGATGATGATAATCCATGTAATTATTCTACTAATGATTTCATGTATACAAAGTTTTAGGTTAAGAAGTTTTTTCTCAACCATGTGCTTAAGCTTCTCTAAATACTCACAAGTTTTGAAACTTTCCAACTAGTGATCCAAGAGCCCTGGCACCATGTTCAAACACGGCACTCATAATAGGAGTCAAGCTCAAGGAATCCACGTTGCAATTTGAAGGATTTCAAGAAAAAAATTCCTATTTCTTTGTAAGAATTAGCTTTGTCAAAACTAAGATTAGTGACTTTGATAGCTCATGAAATTCACATAAATATATACACACACACACACACAATATTTTACATTTTTATTTCCAAAGTTTTTGAAAAAAATTTCAAAAGTTTAAATTGACTTTCAAAATTGTTTTTGAAAAATATTTGTTATTCAAATAGAATTTTCAATTTTATAAAATATTAGTTCTATATTGAGTTTTTGTGATGATCTACGATCACACGCATTTGAACTTTATATTCTTCCCAAGAATTATGTTTTTATATACAAATATTCATATATCTAGATGAAAAATCAAAAAGTATTTCAAAAATTTCTTTTCATCTATTTTTGACTTGGGTCGGTCGACCGAATTGTCGACTGGGCAGCCGACTGGGCATTTGACCGACATGCACAAGTGTGCATATGAGGACTTTGGTCGACCGCTCCATACGTCAACTGTAAGACCCTGGTTTCTATTTTGATCGGTCGACCTAACGGCCGACCGATGTTGCCCAACGGTGGTGGTCAATCGCCGGTCGATCGCAGAGCCAAGTTTGGCAATTTTTGACCCAATGACTATATTGTTAAATTTTGGTTTAGCTTTTAATCACCAACGGTTGATTTTCTCTCTTATACATTGACCCTATATATTATATATATATATATATATATATATATATATATATATATATATATATATATATATATATATATATATATATAACCACTGTAGGAAACCATTAAAGATTGATTCATCAAGATTTATATTCATCTACTTCCAATTTTTGAGAGAAAAAACAATTTTCAAAATAGAAATTTTTAGAGCCAAATCAACAAAAAAATTCTCAAGCTTTGTTTCTTCAATCCACTCATTTCAGAACGTTTCTCACCACAATCTCAGAGCTACAAGTTCTTGTCTTGATTATACGGATTGTTTGTGAGCTCATTTTTTATGATCTAGGAGAGATCATCTCAAATCTTGTATTGAAGAGTTATAGGGGTTGCGGCCTCTAAACAAGCTTGTAGGTTCATTGATTGTAAGGTATTGTGGTACCGAGTGAGAGGACTTTCGGGTCCCGTTCGTTCTTGCAATAACGTGTAGGGTGGTGATTTTGCGGGATCCAGAATAGTGCTAAAGTGAAGGCGGAGATGTAGAGCAAGTAGCTCGAACCTCGAAACAAACCTCCCGTGCTTGTGACTGCCTTCTCTCTCTCTCTCTCTCTCTCTCTCTCTCTCTCTCTCTATCTCTCTACTTAGCTCAATCCTTGCTTTATTGCATGCTTCTAAATTGATGTCATACTCTTCTGCTACATAATTTTGTGTTGAGATTGTATATTTGTTTTTGTTAATTTCTTATTAATTTTTATTCCGCGTTATTTTGCCTTTTACCTATAGCCATCACCTATTATCCCCTCAAGGTGATTTCAAATACTAAACCCTATCTCCCAATCATAATGGCACCAAAATTTGAAGGGACGCCTGGTACAAATTTTAAGGAATCCAACTGATTGACACGCTAGCTGTCAGCCAGCTACATGATCTTCAAGTAAATGCAAAAGATCCATATTTATGATTCAAATCATCTTCTTCTCACGAACATCCAGATGAACTTAAGGCATTGAAAGGTCTTCTATCAATTCTGCTCTTCCGACTTTCCTTCCACAAGTTACAACAAGCGAAAGAGCAGGGACATCTGTAGTAGTCAAAATCTGACCTCGTCCAAGATAGCGACATGTATGTCTCATCTTTCAACTCTCTAAGAAGCATCAGAGCTTTCTTTCAAAGTCCATGCTATACCCGATCTCCTCAAGATCTTCTTCGCTCTGAGACTACCTCCGTTCTGAAGACTTCAGCTCCGAACCAAGTAGCTCCAGCAACAAATCACCCCTGATGTTCGTCGATAGTTACACAGTCTTACCTTCCTCCATATTCATAATGTGTAACACCCAGCGCAAGCAGTTATGGACAATGACAGATTTTCTTGAATGTAATCCCAGCAAAGCAGCATCAGTGATCATAACCATTATAATAAATCGACATGTGAAAATCGTGTGGTGACAAGGATCTCGCCGGTACCCATTTGCCTCCATGTTAATAGCTCAATCAAGCAAAAGTATACCTCTCCTTCAACGAAAAAGGAGATTATGATTCTAGTTTGTATGCATCCTCTAAATTTCTGTAATTCTTATAATATGAGAATTATATGTAAGCTCGTCCTCCTCCCCATAAATTTTCCCAATTAAGAATTTTCAAGTAAATCCTATGTGGCTCTCTTTTCTGTATTGTATTTTATCTACTTGCACTTTTTAATTTTCATTTTCATTCTCGCTTGTGGTGAGAATCGATCGTCCAATCACTTGTGACAAGAAATCACCACCACAGAATGATATAAAAATAATCAGATTTAAAACATGTCTCTTATTATGAAATTGAGGAATAAGACAAACAATAAACTAACAAATTTGCACACAATATAACTGTAAAGAGAGATATTTCTTTCTTGCATTTTATTCAATCATCTAGA
Source organism: Agave tequilana (assembly GCA_038442645.1). Lineage (NCBI taxonomy): Eukaryota > Viridiplantae > Streptophyta > Magnoliopsida > Asparagales > Asparagaceae > Agave > Agave tequilana. The sequence continues at coordinate 53,445 of JAVJIF010009912.1, forward strand.
CAAATATTTATAGGTATACATGAGAGGGAGATGAAAAACCAAAAAGTATGAGTTATATGATTAATAATGGGAGTTGTATGATGGAAGAAAAGCAAAAAAATGAGTGTAACATAATTAATAGTGAGAAGTGTAGAGACATTCATATTTATCATTATTCACGGCACTCTAGCGTGTGAAAAGAAGCCATATGCTACATGTTGTGACATAAGAGATGCAGTGGCACTTGATGCTATTAATATGAGTTGGAATTGGTTTTCTTTTTCAGCTGGTCCCCTTGAAATCGAAAGTCTCATGACATGTTGTGGCAATTTTGAATTTGCTTCTTTGAAGAGGACAAAAGTTAAGATCATTAACTGAAGACAAGGACAGCGATGTAACCCTTAAAGATTCCTTGGAAAACAATGGGGGTACACAACAATGCAGTACTATCAGTTTGTATGCTAATTTCATTTTTTTTTTTTTTGAAATAACCCAACTAACTCTTCGAAGATGTGGCGTTCCTCTCTATCACACGCGGCACAAAGTAATTGAAGTGTTCACGGTCTTTGCCAAGCATAAATGTGGAGAAATTGACAAACAAAAGTACAGCAAGTTTATTATTGTCACTACAAGCCTCTCTCTTCAACAAAAGAATGGAAGCTTAGGGACGTCAGACTCAGAGACACAAGGAGAGGTGAAAGTTTCAAATGAGACCTTTTAAATATATTCTTTTTTAAAAAATAATTAATATTAAAAAATATTTTATTTTATCAATATTTTATTTGGACTTATCTTCCGATAATAAAGCTTGCATATATTAGACATTTTTTTCCTATTAATAACGTGCTATCAAAAATGCTTGCAATAATCCTAGCACATGTAACAATCATAATACCTAACATGTTTACTAAAATCATAAATGGGGGCATAATTACTTACTAAATTGAATATTTTGAAGCACGAAGGGTTTGAACTCTTCGGTAAATCGCCAGAGCCTGTCGCTAGCCTCTCACTCTGACACCAGCGACTCCTCACAGATCAAATGAGTCCTCCCAGTGATCCTACACGACCAAATCGCCGCCGAAACAAGTTCGACTGCCCAGAATACTCTCTACATCACAGTAAGCAACCAAATCAAGCTCAACACAACCCAAAATGGCCAACTTTATTCAATCAGAGCAATACCAATTTCACAAATCAAACAAAACTCATAGAAAACTCAAAAGATTGGAAAATATACTAGTAGTCTGTGAAGATCTCCTGGGTGAAGCAGATTTGCCACACATCTTCGTCTGGGCTGAGATCGCCTGGGGCCTCCATCAGAGGAAACAACTTCTTCAACAGCCACATTGATGCAGGTGGGCTACATTTGAAAATTTTTAGTGAACAGTCCACTAAGTCATCTTTGACACCATAGAGGTAACTCCATTTGAGAGCAACTGTCTAATGGTATTATGTCTATCATAAATGTGTCTAGACTAACTGTTATACGCAAAATTTTTTGCTCTAGATATTACTGTTTGATTATCACAATGAATGCATGGGGCGGGCACTGGTTTAAGCCATAAAGGTATATCCTCCAATATTATCGAAGTCATTCTGCTTCTTTTCCAGCCATATCAAAGGCAACAAATTCCGGTTCTATTGTGGAACGGGCTATGCAGATTTATTTGGAGGATTTTCAAGATATAGCCGCGTCTCCGAGATAAAGATGTATCAGTTAGTTGATTTTGATTTCTTGGAATCTACAATCCACTTTATATATCTCAAGGCATACTCTTTGATTCTCTTCAAGTAGCTCACTACTCGTAGTAGGGCTGTCTAATGATCGTCACTAGGATTACTAGTGTCAATAGGATTACTAGTGTACCTCCTCAATTAGCTTACAGCGTAAGTTATATCGGGTATAGTGTAATTCATTAAATACATTAGACTTTTGATGCTTTAAGAATACTCTAACTGCGGCTTTTCAGTTCCTGTATTCTTGTGAAGGTATATGTGTGGGAGAAAATGATATGTATTCACTTTGATCCCCTGTTACTTGAATCTTTTTATCATCTTGTCCACGTAATGTGAGTGAGATAGCTGATTCCATCTGTTGTTTTAGTAATTTTAATTCCTAAATTATATTAGTAACACCTAAATCCTTCATATTAAAGTTGTTGGATAATATCCTTTTAGTGGACTTAATAACTTCAATATTAGTCCCGAGTATCAACATATAATCTACATAAAGACATACTACAATGATATATGTATTTTCAACTGTTTTAATCTTCTTAGGTAGTAATACTGGTACCATTGCAAGGCACCCCCACATTTTGAGGTAGAGGTAGGAAAGAGGCCTTCCATATCACAACTCAAATGGAATAAGATCAAGTTTCTTGTGGGATACCCTGATTTATGGTTAATAGAGCTTCCTCGCACAAGTTCTACGGTGATGCAGAACTTATGGGCATGAAATTGACCATCTCTTTTAAAGTTTTTTTTCTTTCATCAATCTCATTTTGCTTAAGAGTATATGATGCCATGATTTTAATGGTTTATACTAAACTTAGCAGACAACTTACTGAATCCATTTGATTCATACTCTCCGCCTTCGGGATAGGAAGGAGTTCGGACATCACAGTCTGGTTCAACACACTTAGTACCCCACTGACACTCTCTTGATTAGTACCAGTCATTTTCTAAAATTCAAGCAGAGTAGAAGTTAGCAACTTCAATGATAATTGTCTTAAGATTGTTGGTTCTAACAACGAATTAAGATCAACCGATCTATTCGGTAGGTCGGTGAAAATCATGGGAAAGATTTTTCATTCAATTGAATGTTCTTTAATTACAGAACCACCTTTCAATTTCCTTCCTTAGACACAAATTGGGGTGGTATTTAGTCATTCTCGTATTAGTACTAAATTAGCAAGATATAATTCAATAATGATTTATCTAGTAATAATATTTATTGAAATAAATATTTCAGCATGAATACATTATTTAGCATAATCCATGTAATAAGAATGTTAGTTTAAATAGACAGAATTTATTGGAATTTAGTAATTCCACAATCAATATTTATACAAGATAAATATTTATTAACAATAATTCCTGTAAAACTGAAATTAGTATAAACGGACAAAGTAACATAATAAGAACCGGATTTTGGAGTGAGGTACGCGTAAAGAGGATCTCCTTAAGACAATTACGTCCCCCGCTACGGTACATACGGGATAATGGATGCTGGTCTCCCAAGATACAACACTCCTTCACTTGTTCTGCGCAACACTTTGCAAAATCACGTATAGTCGAGCTAAAGTTACCCGTACCTTCCACTTGACCGAAAGTTGAAACGGATCAAAGAACTACAAAAATTATAACTATTATAACAAAGCAGAAGAAATCATAGGTAGTGATCCTCTCTCTCTGTCTCCCTCTAATCTTCCCGTCTCTGGATCTCTTCAATTAATTTTTATTTATTATTTTTTAATTATGATTTATTAGTAAATTAATTAGGTAATTAAAAAATTGATTAATTTTTTTTCATGCATACCACGTGTTTTGATTAACGGTCAAATCCCAGAGAGTTTTGTGCAATTTACTCCAAAAAAAAAAAAATGCAGTACCATCTTATGCTCACAAAAAAAAAATAGTACTGTCACTTTGTAACTTTTTTGATGTACCTCTGGGACCAACGCGAAAGGGAAAAGAGTACCCAGCCTAACTCTTCGAACATGTGGCATCAATCAATAATGTCTTAAGTGTCCCACATGACCATAAAGGAATTAAAGTGTTCGTGGACGTTTCTAAATATAAATGTGGAGAATGAACAAACAAAAATATAACTGTTACAAAACTCAAGAAATTATAACAATGAGAGAGAGAATTCTAGAGAGATAATAGAAGTAGGAATTCTTATTGATTTCTGAAATGTACATTGAAATGAATCAGAAAGGCTCTATTTATAGAAAAACATTGGGGTACTATGCAGTCACTATTCATGCTTGCGTCATCGGATAGTAAAACCATTAATACTATACAGTAAAGCTGGTAGCCATCATTTCATAACAATAACAACTTTATTATTGTCACACTAAACATTTCCTCCAACAACTATTAGAAATCGCACCAAACTAATCATGCTAGTGAAGCATTTTGGAGACCTTGATCCCATAAGCCTTGCGGGCTAGCCTGGGGACCGGGTAGACCATCAAAGGGACGGCCTTTTTGCAAAGACAATCCCAAAGTTCTCCTCCATGTCGATTTTCTCAGAGTTTGGCCCACGGGCAGGGCCCAATTGAGAGGAGAAGTTATGCCCAAACGGCATGAAGTTTTTACTCCTAAGATCAATGTGCTTAGCCTCACCGCCCGGAAGGATCCTGGCCGGGCTGAACTCAAGTGGGCTGGGCCTTTAGCTTTACAAGCATCCGCCATCTTGGGCTATAGGGGACCAGGTCTGAACTTGGGAGTTGTCGGCCACGTGCTGGGCCTTTGAGTTTGGGGGCCTACTGCTGAAGGTGGCGTCGTTGGCCCGGAGGAACTCGGCAGCAATGCGGGGGAGGAGGCGACCGCGACATCCACCGAGCCGAGGCTGAGACGGAGTTGCTGTAGGTCTTGGCACGGGTGTGGAGAGTTTGGCGTGGCTTCGGGCGAGCTGCGGGAGGTTGCCGAGGATGGGCCAGCCTTTGGGCCTAGGAGACCCTGTCGCCTTGGGCCTTATTTCCCTCGGTTATGATAATGAAGGAAGAGGAGCACAAAGGAAAAGAGCCAAAATTTAATTGAGGTTTTACCTGCACACAAAAATACAGAATTTCAGAACTTTTAAAATAAAAGTGCAAGGTGCTCAATTCTACCACGATAGCAAGTGGCTATGCTGGTCGTGATCTACAAGGAGGGACTAACGATGGAAGCTTTTTAATAAGTTCTCTTTTAGTTTACTAAGAATGGTTAAAATTCTTCTTTTAGTTCTTTAAAAGAAAAGGAAAAAGAATTAAAGTTGAGTTAAGAAGAAAGTGGTAGAATGAGAAGGTGGAGAAAATAGAAGTGATATGTACAAAGAAATTGAAAAGGAGTGAAAAAGATTTGGAAGATTTTGTTATTCGTAATTTACACTAAAAGTTAAAAAAAAGAAATTAAAAATAATTACTTATCTCCTTTGACCAAATGCTTACCTTGAATCTTTGGCGACGATGTTACCTTAAAGTGGAGGCAATCAGCGCATAGCCCATAAGAGTTGATTATCGTCTCTTTCACATTACATCATTAAGACAAAATAAGCATGAAATGACACAGAGAGAGACTAAAAATCCATCGTCATGAGCTATCGGTGACACTCGCAATCGCAAGGCTCTTCGATGCTATAAGACTCACTTGGATAGCAATTGGTACCAAAAGAAGAAAAGTAGCAAGAAAAAAGAAGAACACAAAAAAACAAAGAAGAACGTACAAATGCAACTATAGATTCAATCTTGTAACAATAAGAGAAAAGAAGATAACTTGCATTGGTGTCACTTTCAGTACAACTTCACTCTCGTTCTCCTATGAAACTCTGATCTCTTCTGAATTGCATAAATAAAACTGAAAATTACATATAAAGAAAAATAAAACCTACACTAAAAAGAAGAAAAAACTGGCCTAAAGTCTATCTCCGCACTCATCCTTTGAGGGCATGTTTGGTTAAGGGTGGAAGTGAGAAAGTGAAGAAGTGAGGAAGTGGTAATAGTTCCCTTTGGAACTTGGGAATTGGTTAGTAAATTTTTTGGTGTTTGGATGTTATCGAGAAGTGTGGTTTGAAAAATATTATGTCTTTTCTGGTGTTTGGATGGTAACGTGGAAGTGGAAGTGGAAAAGTTGACCACAAAGTTGACAGCAAAATAATATTAAAATAAAAATTAATTAAGAAAAATAAAAAATGAATTGTAATTAGAATGCAAGGGAGATTTACATGATAAAAAAATTAACTATTTTGTGCTACTACTTATTACAAATGAGATTTACATGACCACAAAATTAATTGTAGCACTCTGAAAGTGAGAAAATGGTTGCGTAAAAGAGAAAAGAGAAAAGAGAAAAGAAAAAGGAGTTTTCTTTTTTTTTTTTTCTGGTGTTTGAATAGATAGAGAAGCGAGGAATTATACTTCCTCATTTCCTTGCTTCCGCTCACTTGAATAGATGGAAATATTGAGTTAGAATAGTATTACACATAGAAAGCACTCATAGAAAAACTGAAAATTCACATTCTCCATTACCATTTAACAATGTTTTCATTTGCAATTTATGGCTAATAGATTTTAAGACAAAGAGAACAACTTATTACAATCTCCACAACATTCTATGATCATAAAAACACGTAACATGCAATTTCATAAGCTTTTCATGGTATTTTAGGAGCTACCTGTTTGTCTCAGAGAGAACAACCTATTATAATTTCCACAGCTTTGGATCAATTGCCACACCTTAATGTCCAATTTCATAAGCTTTCTGAGATAACCTAGGAATTGGGTGGGCCGTCAAAGGGACAGCCCGTTGCAGGGTCAGCCCATAGGCCTCCTCCATGTCCAACTTCTCTGCCACCTGGCCGTCAGGCAAGGCCCAGTCAAAAGCGTGAACAAGAGTCGCAGTCACAAACTGGACCATCCTCAGGCCCAAGGTTAGCCCGGCCCAGATCCTTCTCCCGGCGCCAAACGGTATGACTCCAAAATCATTCCCTTTGACATCAACATTCTCGCTACCCCCACCGGGAGGAATCGGGCCGGACGGAAATCTAGCGGGTCGGCCCACACATTTGGGTCGCGGGCTATGGCCCAAACATTCACCAAGAGAGTCGTGTTTTGGGGAATGTGGAAGCCGTTGACCTCACAGGCCTCAGAGGCCACGCGTGGGAGGGACAGCGGCGTCGATGGGTGGAGACGGAAGGTTTCTTTGACGACGGCCTGGAGGAGAGGAAGGTAGGGGAGGTCTGTCTCGGAGACGAGACGGTCTTGGCCCACGACCGAGTCTAGCTCCATTTGGACCTTCTTTAAGATTCGTGGATTACGAATCATTTCAGACAAGGCCCATTCCACAGTGCTTGAGGATGTGTCTGTTCCCGCTATGAACAAGTTCTACAAAATTTGATTGTCAGACAACTGTTTAGTGAAAAATAATATCTGAAATTTATTAGATATTAGATAGTTTCATTACACAGGTGAACAAATGTCAGATGCCTGAATTTCGTGGAGGAGGGGAAAAGACCTTTGGTCGCTCCTAGTGTGCCCATTTCTCCAATGAAAGACAATTAAATGCATACTTTCATATTGACAATTCAACAAGTAGTATTTTTTTTTTCCAGCAACTGCAACAACAGTTGCAAATAGAAATTAGATTTCCCTTCATTTTTGAATTTGAAATTTTCAAAAGAAAATAATAAAATATATACCTTTTATAACTATTTGGATGCGTGATTCACGTGATTTGACTCAATATCACACTTGCGATAAAACTCAAGAGTCATTTTGGCGGCAATTTTGTTTAAAAAACAGTTTAGTCCCCAAAAAAATTGTAGAAAAACATGTATGTATGTCTAGGTTTATATGTTAATTTCCTAATTTATTTACATAGGTACACACACTCAACAAATTGGTGTTCATTACTAAAACATAAATAGATATTATTTATATCTGTTTTTAACTTATTTTATATCACTTGATGAAGAAATAAGTTTGCTATTAAAAATTTATAATTACTTATAACTAAAATTAAAAAATATCAAGAGAAAATAATATTAGATATTTAGTAAAGAAAATATTAAAACCAAGTTACGGGCTTATGTGGTTTACAATTTCAATGCATTCATAAAAAACTGAATCGATAACAATTTTTATAACACTTTTATAATAAATACCTATTTCAGAGTGCAGGAAGTCCTGAGCTATGTACACATGGGGGTAATTCATCACTTTCATGTCCTATGTATATTATTATCATCTTTTATAAATTATGGGCTGAATCAAAAAGATTCCAGCATATCTTCATTTCATTAAAAAAAAAATATATGAAAATTAAGGAAAACGAGTTAATAAGCTCACCAAGAGGAGAGCCTTGATGTCAGTGTTAGTGAGCTTGCCACCATCACCATCCACATCCTCCTTCAACCTTATGAGCACACTCAGCATATCACCACCTCCCTCCTCCTCCACAGCCGCAGCCGCAGGCCGACGCTCCTCGATGAGCTTATCGAGAAACGAATCGAACCTCCGGTGCAGCTTCTTCATCTTCCTCACCACCCCCTGCAGGTCGAACCACCGCAGCGCCGGCACGAAGTCACCCACGTTGAACACTCCTGCTAGCCTCATTGTCTCAAGCACCATCTCTTTGAACTCTGCAGCTTCGATGCTCTCCTCTTCTCCAAACACTCGTCGTCCCAACATTGCTTTTGACAGCGCATTAGTGGTGCATACGTTCAGGGCTTGCCCTAGATTCACCGTGCACCGGGTACGTGCACGGGCGTAAAGTGCCCGCGCCAGGAGGGCGACCTCCGTGGCCCTGACGGGACGAAGATCGTCGAGGGCTTTCGGGAGAAGAGGTGAACTGCACATAGTTTTCGTAGCATCCGCCATCGTGGACCGTATGGAGCAAACACTAGATCCTGCATCATGAGAATTGTCATGTCAATCTTCTATTTAATTGTCTAACATTTAATTTTTCATAATATTTTCATTAATTATTTTTGATTGACGTGAGCGCGCCTGATAATTATACGCAACGTGCTCCGCGCCGGAGTTTGGCGGCCGGTTGCTGAAATTGGCATCGTGCTCTTTAAGAAACTGTGCAGCGACGGCGGCAGAGGCGACGACGATAACGTCAACCGAGCCAAAACGGAGACGGAATAGGGGTCCGTAAACCTTGGAAAGGGCACAGAGAGTCTGGTGAGGCTTCTGGCCGAGCTGAAGTAGGTTGCCCAGAACAGGCCAGCCCTTCGGCCCGACGGCAGGGGACATGACCTCCGCGCCTCACTGCTCTTTTCATGAAAAAAGAGGCAGTAGATTAGAAAGGAGAGAAAGAGAGTGGCAACAAAGAGCAAGAGAGGAGCCATACGACTCAGTATGTGTGTGTGTTGAGCTTGAGATATATGAACATTTGTTGTATAAATAGAGTTTGTTGTTTATGCGCAGAGAGAGAGAGAGAGAGAGAGAGAGAGAGAGAGAGAGAGAGAGAGGACGTACTGGAAGGTGAGAATGGAAGGTGGGTGATGTGTCGCAATGCTGAGCCTGTTTGCCAACCACCAAAACGTATGGACCAAATTGGATGGTTGGGGCAATAGGAGTCAATCCTTAGTGAAATTGGTGGGGAGAAGAAACAACATTGGACTAGCTGATGCTGATTGGTGAGCCATGACCTTTAGTTAGTGTAATGGGATAAGTGACTGCATGGCAGTTCCACTGGTCTCTGTAAGTGTTTACATGTAATCATTTGGTTCTTTAAAAGGGAGGTGTGCTTAAGGCTCCTGTTAGTCCACATAAAAAGATTTTAAAATATTTTAATTTGAGTTAGACAACTAAAAAAAAGGAAATGCGGTTTTCATCTCTCTTTTTCATATATACTGATTCAAAGTTCTTACACGCAACTGAACATTATCAGTGGTTGACCAAACAAAAAAATAAAATAAAACTAAAAACATAGAATAGGTTGATGTGTCATCTATTTTATGTAGAGTACTAACGACAATTTTTCAACTTTTCGAGAACTAATAGAGTTCCCGTCTGAAGTTCATACTATACCTAATCTCTTTAAGATCTTTTTCGCTCCAAAAGTTTCAACTCAGAATCAAGCAGCTCTAACAACAGATCACCCTGATCTCCGCCAATAGTTATGCAACTTTATCTTCCTCCACATTCGTAACGTGTAACACCAATAGCGGGTAGTTATGTACAGTTGTGGATTTCCTTACATGCACTCCCGACAAATCTGCAATGGTGATCATGACAGTTACCACAAATCGATCGTGGTAATCGTGTGGGGATGAGAATCTCGCCGGTACCCATTTGCCTCCATGCCAATAGCTCAAAAAAGCATAAGCAGACTTTCTCCTCCAACGAAGAAAGAAATTTTTGTTCCAATCTGTATACATCTAGATTCATGTAATTCATGTAATCTGAGAATTATAGTGAAACTCTTCCTCCTCCCCATAGTTTTTTCCAATTAAGGTTTCTATGTAAATCCTTTATGGCCCTCTTTTCTATGTTGTATTTTATCTACTTACGCTTTTTCATTTTCATTCTCGCTTATGGTGAGGATCGACCGTCCAATCACTTGTGGTGAAAAATCACCACCACAAAATGTGGCTTTCATTTTGATCTAAGTCCACACTCAAGATCTTCATCTCATTCACCCAAAACATTCCCCAAAAAGTCTCTTTTATAGTGTTGATGGCCCCAACGGCTCCATGAGAAAAGGGCAAGGCCATCAGCGCTATTGGGGGCGCTGTCCTCCACTCCTGTCATCAATCAGTTGCATACTACCGAAAACACTGGCTCCTCCTTGTCTCAGGGGGCAGCCACCAATGTCCAAGCACCTCATCGCAATATAAAGATCAAATTTTTCAAATGCTCACTGACATGAAGGAACAACAAGCCTAGTCAGATCGTGATCGAGAGCAGACGACTCTCGACTTTGATAATTTTATCCGTAAACAGGAGAATTGAGGCAGCTCAACGAACAACTCTAGGCCCAAAACATAGTCAAAAAGCGAGCCTAGAATCATAGAATCTCCCGACATCCTGATTCTCGATGAGTTGATCCAAAGACGGATCGAGGAGGCTAAGTTACAACTCAATAGTCGATCAACACTTTCAGATGCCGAGGACTTTGATCCCCCTCTCCAAAAATCCTTCTATTCCTAATATATTCCTTTAAATACATACTTGATTACATCTAACAAGAGTAACACAAAATTGCGTTACACTTCTGTGTTTATATTTCTTGAAAATAATACAGATGATCCAAATCCAATCTTTATGGTCTTGCCACCATTAACAGACCTCTGATACAGAACATCAAAGATTTACTCATCGGAAGGCATCGCCCAGAAGCAATCGTTCATCTTCATCCACGCAATGGTTCACGAACAAGCAATTCTACACCACATATCACCAAGTCTTCGCAAGAAGTCGACAACTCCCAGGAAGCCCTTAGAAGCCACGACAACGCCATGAGCTTCAGACAGACCCCAGTATGACACACAAAACAGTAATGATGTCACGTTACGTCTTGGGGAGAGGTCTGAACTCTGAAAGAGAGATTGATTCATCGGCAGAGCCCTGACAGAAATATCCCATTTTCTCTTCCTATTGCTCGTTGCAAGGAAGAATCTCTAAGAGCGAGGCAGCGACGTCCAACTAGGATGGAATCTCTAAGAAGGCAAGATGGTAATGGAATCATACCCACCTCTTTAACTGACTAGGAGAGCTCCTTCTCCATCCTCGTACACGCTATCAGAAAATAAGGACTTCAAGCTCTCAAGATTGAAACTGGACCGAACAAGCCGGACCAAGCGATAAATCTGAGTTGAAGCAGGAACATACCTATCGTCCCTTATGGTGGCACCCT
>JAVJIF010009912.1:75000-80730 GCA_038442645.1 Agave tequilana
GAGAATCCGAAGAGTTCCTTTTTTTCAGAGATTTACTACGTGAAGTACAAATTAACTTTTTATAGAATGTTTTGCCTATATCTTTAGATTACTATGGTGCACATCTTTCCTTTATTAAGATTAACATTAGTGCATCTCTTTTTTCTAGACTTGTTGTTGTATCACGGTAGATAGATATTAATTACTTCATTTAATTTATTCAGTATAATTATATAGTATTTTTATAAGATGTGATATACGCGAACTGATCTCAGGGTCGCATGACTAATCTACTTTGTAAAATTATAAAAAATCTTTTTCATAAGGCATGCGAAAAAGATTGCGACTTTGGTCGCAGTGCTGAAGGAGGTCGCAGTACTGTACGATACATACATATATACATATATATACATACATATATACATATATATACATATATGTATGTATGTATGTCTGTATGTTATATGTAAACAGTGTAAAAAACTATTAAGGATTGATTCATCAAGATTTATATTCATCTACTTCCAATTTTTGAGAGTAAAAAATTTCAAAAGAGAAATTTTTAAAGCCAAATACAACAAAATTTCCTCAAACTTGTTTTTTCATTCCACTCATTTCAGAGTTTTTCTGATGTGAAACAGGAGGGGAGTCTACAGATTTTGAAAAAAATTGAGAGATGAAAGAAAATAGTATATGATTCATGGTTACTTGAGGGATAAGTGAGAAGGCTTTCCACCTCTACAGACCTCATGCCGCTTCACGTCGCACACTCATTGATCTTGACCACACGCTGCTTCACGTCACATGCTCGGCTTCACAATTAGGATTTCATATCCCGCCATGGGCAACAACGCTTCTTCAAGAGAAAAACTCCTAAAATAATTTATCCTCAAATTCTAGTCTACCTTTTATTGAGAACAATGGTGTCTTTAAATAGACTTACAACTATTGAGTTTTCTCTATATAGTTGATGTGAGACTAAAAGAGAAAAACAAGACTTCTAAATAAAAGAAAATTCACTCGACTTGATAAATAAAAAGTACAAACTTAGACTCAAAATTAAAATAACATTGTCTCGATGTCCCCATCATTCTAGCTGGGTGAGAAGAACTTGACCCTGTTGAGTATACATGAGACGATGGTAGCTTGACACTAAATCTGAAATTGCTATTATTAGTGATCTTTGTTGATGTAGTTAACCACACCACTTTGTACTTCTATTGTTAATGTCAACTGATGTTGTCTTGTGTTGTAGAGCTATTGAAGAAATGGTAGACCAGATTTCACAACCGTGGCAAGTGAAAACAAGTGAAAAGGATCCAGGGCATTACTGTTGTACAATTGAAGGGCTACCAAGCTCTTGACTGTAAACTTGATGCAAGTGATTATGTATTGGACAATTGATTACTTGCAGGTTGATGTTACTCGAAATTGAGAAGGGGTTATCGCGTGGGAGGCACGCGAGGAGGCTGCTTTATATATTTGATTGAATCTGAACTTGATTGCTTGAATATTTGATACTTGAACTAGCTTGGCTGAATTAGAATTCACGTAAGAGAAGCATGCACAAATAGGTTCAGATGTTGCTGGACTTGTGCAAGAACTAAGTTGATTGCTAGTATTCGCGTCAGAAGAAAAGGCACAAGCTTTTCAAGAACCTGTTGGGTTTACTTGGCATGCTTGTGTCACATGGGGAAGTGAAGAGATGAGAGATAAAGAAAGAGAAAATATGAAAAGAAAGATTTTCTTTTTTTATCCTTTTCTGATTTTTTTTATCATTTGATTTTGTAACTAAGAGTTTGAAGTGGCGAGTTAAGATAAGGATTTGAATTGAGATTTGAGAAAAGAAGTAGGATTTGAAAAGATAAGATAAGACATAACAAGGAGATTGAAAAGATTTTATAATTTTTTTTTGAATTTATGAACAAGAAATGAATGAGATTATTTGACAGAAGAGATGAAAAAGAAACAATCAATGATTCAAATAAAATTGTATCGACTTCACATGAGGAATCTTTTCACAAAAACTTGTATTTCAATTTTAATTTCATCACTCATTATTATTTTTTCTAACCATACTCTGATACCAAATTGATGTGAACGGGGGTGGGGTCTGGGGATTTTTAAAAGATTTGAGAGATGAAAGAAAATAGTAGATGACTCATGATTACCTAAAGGATAAGTGAGAAGGCTTTTCACCTCCACGGACCTTATGCCACTTCACGCCGCACACTCATGGATCTTAACCTTACGCCACTTCACGTCGCATGCTCGGCTTCACAGCTAAGGTTTCACACCCCCCCCCCCCCGGGGCAACACACCCTTCAAGGGAAAAAAACTCTCAAAATATTTTTTTCTCAAATTTTAGTCTATCTTTTTATTGAGAACAATAATGTCTTTTAATAGACTTGTAACTATTGAGTTTTCTCCATATAGTCGATGTGAGATTAAAAACAGAAAAACAAGACTACTAAATAAAACAAAATTCATTCGACTCAATAAAATCAAAATTACAAACTCAGACTCACAATCAAAATAATGTTGTCTCGATGTCCCCATCATTTTCTCATCACAATCTCAGAGCTATAAGTTCTTGTCTTGGTTACAAGGATTGTTTGGTAGCTCTTTTTTGATGATCTACAAGAGATCATCTCACATCTTGTATTGAAGAGTTGTAGAGATTGCGGCGTCAAAATGAGCTTGCGGTTTCATTGATTGTAAGGTGTTATAGCACGAGTGAGAGGACTTGCGAGTCCGATTCGTTCTTACGTGAACGTGAGGAGTGTGATCTTGTGGGATCAAGAATAGTGTTAAATCCTTCATTGTGATGAAGGCGGGAACGTGGAGCAAATGACTCGAACCTCAAAACAAATCTCTTGTTTGCGATTGCCTTTTCTCTCTCTACTTAGGTCACTTCTTACTTTATTGCATGCTTCTAAATTGATATATCATACTCTTGTGCTACATAATTTTGTGTTGAGATTGTCTATTAGTTTTTTTAATCTCTTATTAATTTTTATTCTATATTATTTTGCCATTGCCTATAGCAATCACCTATTCACTCTTCTCTAGGTGATTTCAATTGGTATCAGAACCTAATCTCTAGTATTTGGTTTAACCACCTTAGAAAGATCCTAGGATGGCTATATTTGTTGCATATATTCATTTGCATACTTGTTTTCATGTCATCACATGATTTTTCTAGTATCAAGTCCCCACCCAAGTTTGATGGGTTGAATTTTCCAATATGAAAAGTGAAAATGATCATTTTCTTAAGTCTCTAAGATATAGGTTGCAAAGGATGTCACCAAAGAATTTGTGAAACATCACGGTGATGAGAATACAAGGTCCGAAGCAACCACCAAGATTTTGAGGCCAATGCAAAGGCACAATATGCATTAACACAATCATATAATGATCATAATATTTCACGTGTTATAATTAAAATCCGCTTTTGAAGTTAGAATGACTTGCTTATAACTCTTAAGGGAACTTCTCAAGTCAAGAGATCAAAAATTAACTATTTCGCTTTATATGAGAATTTCTATATGCTTAAAAATGAGACATTGATGAAATGTTTTTATCCCTCACTAAAATTATTAATGGATTATCTTTATAAGGTGATGAATCGACAATGACCAAAAAGCGAGAAAAATCATTAGGGCTCTTTTCAACGCTTAGGAGGTCAAGGTAACAACTTTCAAAGAGTCAAATGATCATGAGAGATGAAATTCTCTGGATATATTGAAAATCTCAAGACACGTGAGATGAAAAAGAAGGTTCATGAAGGAAGGGAACCACAAAAAAAAAGCCAATATCATTCAAAGGTTACTCCAATCATTGTAGAAGAAGATGAATTAATGGATGAAGGAGAAGAAGATTTTGCCATGCTTATTAGAAAAATTGGCAAAATGTTCAACAAGAAAGGAAGATGAACAACTTTTGAAGATCAAGACCTCCCCATGTGAAATGAACAAAGAAAAGAAGAGATGGGTCCCTTGTTATCATTGCAAGAAAATAAGACATCTAATCGCTGATTGCCCCTCACTACAAGCCAAACCTCCAAGAAATTGTCAAAAAAAAAAGAAAGCCATGGGTTCAACTTAGGATGACTCGAAGACCGAGTCCGATGAAGAAGAGATTGATACCGCCAATGTTTACTTCATGGCAAACAGAGAAGGATCAAATAATGTAACTCTCGAACCCTCTTTGGATGATGATGAACTTACTATGAATGAATTAGTTACATTTTTTGAAGAATTACAAAGTAGACATGAGCTTTCCAATTTTCAAAATAAAAATTAAGAAAGAAAAATGACCTTTTGAAAAAAATTTGAAATTGTTTTTAAAGAAAAAAAGAACTATCTTTATATTTTGATAAGACCAAGAATGATTTTGATGCTCACAAACTTATTTGTAAGGGCAAAAACCCTAAAATAAGTTTTGATAAAATGAGTTTGAATCATTGAAAAATAGAATAAATGATTTAGATTTTATTTAAAGATTTCTTCTTTTAATACAAAGAAGTTAGATTCTTTATTTTCAAAGGAAAAACCCAAGGGAACAATCTTCACATGCACATGACAAGCATGCTCACAATGCACATCACAATAATGCATATATTTATGACAAGGTGTACCCATGTACACATTGTAGCCACAAAGGCTATTTAGTCAAATTTTGTTATGCCAAGTTAAATTTGAAAAATAAGTGTTTGCGTTCCTGAGATACTAACTCTATAGGATCCAAGAAGATTCGAGTATCAAAGAACACACCAAATTTAATAAATATAGGTGTGTCCTTCTCAAAGACTTAAGAGAAGATGGTGCCTTGGTGGTGGATGCATTGAAGCTTGAAGGATCAACAGTGTTAACGCATCACTATCAAGGAAGCTAGGTGGCAGTACACCACATTTTTGGAGATTGCTTATGATATTGGTATCATCTCCACTACATTATAGAATATCTTGTTTATATGTGCATGTCAAATATTTAGAACCCGACACATGATTTCCACTTGTATGTATACATGTTCATGTTAATAGCCTAGACAATTTTGTTAGAATATCCATATAATTGAATGAATTGATAGACTATCTCCCTGTATCTAAGTTATTTTTGACATTATTTATTTTCTATTGTTTTATATATATTGGATGCTTAATTCGATGATTTCAAAGACTCAATTTGTTATGTCTTCGCTTCATGTTTATGAGTGTGTTTTGTTATCATCCATGTTTGTATTCTTTTATAATGAAAAAAATTTAAGCAATAGTGTTTGTATTCTTATATAAATAAATTTTTTTAAGCAATACAAATAAGAAAAACATTGAGCGGATGATGAGGAGAAGTCAGAACCCATGAAGGGTATTCAGCTTCATTTCTTATTTATTGGCTTAATGTGTGTGTGTGTGTGTGTGTGTGTGTGTGTGTGTGTGTTGTTGGAATTGAAGAAAATAAAGCTGAATCTTCGAGATGAATTATGGCAAGATCCGTTGATCAAATCAACCGGATGATGGTTGGAGTGTGTTCTCCTTCCATTTGTGATGAACGTGGTATATTTACATGTTCAATTCCGACTTCGAATGAATGAGAATATTCAAGTTCAAAGATTGCCTAATTCAAAGCCAAAAGGGACTAAATTTAGCTACAAGCATTTAGTGCCACATTGGCCATGTGATGGAAGTATATGGGGTATAAATAGAGAAAAAATGAGACCAAAGGGTGTGCCCTTTGGGTACTTGGAGTTTTC
>JAVJIF010009913.1:0-80361 GCA_038442645.1 Agave tequilana
CTCCATGGACGATGATGACCCAGAGCTTTCATGCTTCTGTTTAATCTCTCCAGAAGATTATCACTGTCAAGTGATTTCAAGATCAAAAAACGTCTCTTTGAGCACCTTTTATGTCCGCGCCTTGATGCAGAGAGTTCAACCCTTAATAGGTGTTTCTGCGGGTATGAATTCCTGGTTTTGCCATGAAATTTTCAGCCCAACTGAGTTTCGATTTTGATATCTCTTAAAGAGATTCATCTTCTTGACCTTCTCCTGAAGTCTAACTGGTGCACCCGTCTTTTGAAAGTTGCGCCATTTAGAAAATTCTGACTCAAAATTCTTTGGACGCGAGTATAATGGACTTTTGCACCTGGACTGCGAGCTTTTCATACAGAGCTCGTGTCTGAGGCTGTAGACTTAGAAAATTTTCAACTCAGATCAAAGGTTTCAGGCCTGAATTTAGCAGCCCCTGTTTATCAAACAGGGAGATGGCAATTTTCGCGTCTGATTCTTTTCGCGTCTCATATTTTAGACGCGGGTGCAAAACTAGACTGCGTTCGAATTCTGTGTGTATCACAGCTTTGATCGCGTCTGTTTCTGCCGCCGCAGAAGTTTGGTTCATTGCGCGGGTCATCCCTGTGTCTGAAGCTTTCAGCAATAGCTGCGTCTGTCACTTAGTTTTTTCTGTTGAAGTATCCTAAGCTTCAGATCTTCTAATTTTTGTTTGCTTCTTGCAGGTAGGCTTAATCATCCTTTTTCATATTCGCTGGGCCCCTGGAGAATATTTCGGCCGGCGAACTTGTTCGATGGTCGACCACTGGAGAAGAAGTCATGGCCCCTGATACCCGCCAAGATCTCTTTGGATTCAATGCACGGTCATGCTTCTTGGCATGGCATGGTCAGAGTGAGAGTATGGCAGTGGATATAGTGGGGGTATGGTCTTGGATTCTCCCTTCACTTACCCCAGAAGTGACATCGATGAAAACTCCATGCTCATTAGATGACTTTCTGGTGGTGGAGATGTTCATCAATGAAGGATCATACCCCACTTCGGATGGTCAGGTGGAATCAGAAGATTCTGCTGCCTTTTGACCTCAAGAAACACCATTGCTCTTGGTTAACGAGGAGCTTCTTCAATGTTTACGTCATGCATGGTGACGTAGTCAGCCTCCAAACGTCATCACAGTGCTCAGCCCATCTTTGGCGCCCTTCCAAACATCTTGTATTTGGAGTGGTGAACATGCTTCGAGGAGTGAGTGCAACCTTTGAGAGAGGGACTTCTTTGTACTCCTTTATTGTAACACTCAATCTTATTGTATAAGAGAGTGTTTTGTATCACTTTCATATGCCTGGATATAAATAAAAGCGATACTTTTCTTTTTGTCCCCTATTGTCTTGAACTTTTTTTTAGTCCGACGAATAGAAGTAAAGAATCTTTGACTTATCAAAACTATGATGATAATCTTAACGAGTCAGATTTTGTAAAGAGAGATCCTATTTCAGGAACTCAACAATGCTGTCAGAGGTGTGATATTAACTTGACAAGGGATAAGGTAATTTTGTGGACCTGCCACTCTATAAAGGAAAGTGACAGGTGGAACTTGTACCCCCCAGGGAAGATGAGCTTTTATCAGAGGTTAGGGATTAACTTGATTAAGATCAGCTGTGGATCTAATGAAAACACTATTAACGGTGTAATGTTAACCTAACAATATTTTTAGGTAGACTTGTTGTTCTGTTGATGAGAATAACAAGTGAGACTAGACTCGCGGGGAATCTAGGAGAACTTTTACCGTTGAGGTGTGATATTAACTTAACGGGTTAAATGTAGTCTTGTCAAAAGTGTGATGTTAACTTGACAAGGATGTGAGTCAGAGGTGTGATATTAACTTGACTCAAAAGCATTTCAATTTTATTTGGGAAAACTGAAAGTATCACTTCCATAGGTGTGATGTTTAACTTAACAGCGAGGGTAATGCTAGAGGTGTAATTTTGAACTTGGCATTGGTCATCTCGACTTTGACAAGGAAGTCCGAGGGAAAGTAATGGCCATAAGTGTATTGTTGAACTCGGCAATGACCTGGATGCTAGAGGTGTAGTGTTAAACTTAGCATCATTCATTTCAGCTTCGATCTGGAAGTCTGAGGAAAGATGACTGTCAGAGATTTAATATTGAACTTGGCACAACTTGATTACTGTTAGAAGTGTAATGTTGAACTTAACAGTAATTTGTCAGAGGTGTGGTATTAACTTGACAAAAATTGGTTTGCGATATATGCAATTGAAGGCCTGCCATTCTATTGATGAGAATTGACAAGTGAAGTTTGAAGTGCTAGAGATATAGTGTTAACCTGGCAAACTTGAAGGCTTGCTACTCCATATAGGGTTGACAAGTAAAGTTTGTACTCGATAGGGAGTATTGAAAATTTTCATTACCAGAGGTATAGTGTTAACGTAGCAATGATTATATTTTGTAGACCTACCATTCTGTGCATGAGAATAGGTAAGGGATTTTAGAGGAAAGGGTGGAACTACATCCACTTAGGATTTTTAGCAAACCCTCAGCTATCAACGGATTTGAGGTGCCTTTACCAACTACCGTTTGAGTTGGGCTAGCCATGCTATTCCCCTCAGCATGATGAGTTGTCGAAGACTTATGTTGGGCTTAGAAGCCAACATTTTCCTCTATCCTTAGCCGTAAGAGGCGTCGGACGTTAATGAAGATAAGAATATTAGAACCTAAGTTGTTTCTTTATCAACATGCATCATGGTGCAGCCAGTGCCTGATTAGCTTGTAGTCTAGCAAAGGAAAGAAACTTTTCTTGGTGTTTTGATCAGAGGTGTACTTTTAACTTGATCAGAGGAGGAGTTTTATTAAGGATGGTACTTCTTCAGGAACCTGCCATTGATCGGCATCATGAGTGTATCGCCATTTGCAGTTATGAGGCGATATGATCCATTTGAGTAGACTGATTCTACTACAAATGGTCCCTCCCATTTGGGCTGGAATTTTCCTTTTGTCTTATGTGTCATCACCATAGGTCTTCTGACGGCTAAGACAAGGTCACCTTTCTTGAAAGTTCGCACTTTAACTTTCTTGTTGAAGGCTCTGGTAATCCGAGCTTAGTAGAGCTCGATTTGTTGTTGGGCCTGCAGACGTTTATCATCTAAGGCCTCCAACTCTTGGAGTCGTTGTCGATGCTTCTCCTCATTTGTCATCTCTGCTGTCACGGCGACGCGTAGAGATGGAATTTGAATTTTCAGTGGAAGCACGACTTCACACCCATATACCAAAGAAAACGGCGTGGCTTTAGTCGGGGTTTGCACAGTCGTGCGATAGGCCCATAAGCATTCATCTAACTTGTCGTCCCAGTCACGCTGACTTTTGGAGACGAATTTCTTGAGAAGCTTGCCGATGGTTTTGTTGAAAGCTTCTGCGAGACCATTAGCGGCGGGATAATATGCCGTTGAGGACACACTCTGAATTCTGAACCTAGCGCAGAACCTCTGGAAAGCCTGACTGACGAACTAGGGTCCATTGTCATGGACAATTCGCCGAGGCACCCCGAAACGGTAAATGACATGATGTTTGACAAATTTGATCACGTCAGATGACTTCACCTCCTTCAAAGGAATGGCCTCAGCCCATTTGGAGAAGTAATCGGCTATGGCCAAAATAACCTGATGTCCTTTTGAGGATGGTGGGCTGATAGGACCAACTACATCCATTCCCCACATTTCAAATGGCCAGGTAGAGGTCGTAGAGTGAAGGTATCCTGGGGCTTGATGGATGAAATCGCCATGTACTTGACAGGTGTGACATCTTTTGGCATAAGTGACGGCATCAGCAATCATCTTGGGCCAGTAATATCCCAACCTTTGGAGTCGATTTTGGGCCAGGTTGATGGGCTCCACACATGCCATCATGGGCTTCTTTCAAAACCTCCTGTGTCTCTTTTTGTGAAACGCAGTGAAGCAAGATCCCGTCATGCGATCGACGATAAAATGTTCGTGTAATCGCATTATAGTAGAATTTGGGGGCTTTCCTTCGAATGGCAGCCGCTTCTTTGGTGTCCTCAGGCAGGATGCCATACAAGACATAATCAATATAGGGAATCGCCAGTCTCTAGGCTCTGGACCGGCTGACGACTCGAGAACTTCTTTGCCTTGACAATCTCTCGTTGGCTCCTGGGAGTCCTCAAGAGCAATTCTCGGACAATACAGATCATGGCTGTGGACAAATATTTTTCTACTGCTCCAGCCGAAAGAGCTAAAGAGGCAGCGAGAGACGCCAGTGTATCTGCATGCGCATTTTGCTTGCGTGGTACATGGTCAATGTAAAAGTTGGTGAACCTCTTGGCCATGTAGACAGTTGCGATGTAATAGGGTACTAGATCTTCATGTCTGACTTCGTACTCCCCGCGAACTTGGCTGACGATGAGTTTAGAGTCACCATACGCCTCGAGATTTTTAACGCCAACCTCATGGCGAGTTGCATCCCAATCAAGAGGGCATTGTACTCCGCTACATTGTTGGAACAAGGCTCGGTTAACAAGACAGCTCGAGGAATCACATAGTTCTGTGGGGAGACGAGTACTACTCCTACTCCTGCCACTATATGTCCTTTTGGGCTTGTTCTCGATGCACCGTCAAAGAAAAGTTGCCACACTTGCCTTTCAAAGGATGTCTGAGTCTGGCAGGCTTCAGCAACCTCGTCTGGGAGATCCTCGTAAAGTTTGGCTACCCTCGGATCTGGATGCTCAGCCAGAAAATCTGCCATAGCTTGTCCCTTCACAGCTTTTTCTAGTAAAAAGTGCATTTCATATTGGGATAGCAATATGGCCCATTTTGCTAGTCGGCCATTTAACGATGAAGGCTTTGTCATGAGTAACCTCAGGGGGTTGACTTTTGATATGACGTTATAGTTTGGCCTACCAAATAGTGTCACATTTTCTGAATAGCAAACACCAATGCCAAACATTCCTTCTCGATCGGGTTGTACCGATGCTCGGCTCCGATCATCGTTCTACTCAAATAGTAGATCGCTTGCCTTCGTCCTTGATCATCGTTCTGAGCTAATAAGACTCCTAAAGAATGATCCATCGCTCGGACGTATACCAGGAAAGGTTTTTCGGACACTGGAGCTGCAAGGACTGGCGGTTGTGTGAGGTATTGTTTAATTTCCTCAAATGCTTGCTGGCAAGCGTTGTCCCAAATGAACGAAACACCCTTCTTCATTAATTTAGTAAAGGGTTAGCATCTTCTGGAAAGATTTGAGATAAATCTTCAGAGTACACCAATCGTCCTTGCAATCCCTGAGCTCCTTGAGATTTCTCGGAGGTTGCATCTCCTGGATAACGCGAACCTTTTCTGGGTCCAAATGAATCCTCGTAGAGGCACAAACCCTAGGAATTTGGCACTGGCCACCCCCAGGAAGGATTTGGTGGGGTTCATCTTCAATTGATGAGCCCGCATGATGTCGAAGACAACCTTTAGATCAGTTATATGATCACCTTTAGCGCGGCTTTTTACTGCGATGTCGTCAACATAGCATTCCACCATTTTGCGCATGTGTTCGTGAAAAATGGCATTCATGGCCCTTTGATATGTTGCCCCTGCATTCTTCAGTCCGAAAGGCATGACGGTGTAGCAGTATACCCCCAGTGGTGTCCTGAAAGAGGTATGTTTTTCGTTATCAGGATACATTTTGATTTGATTATATCCTGAAAATCCATCCATGAAGGACATTCGCTCGAATCCACATGTATTGTCAATCATGACATTTGTGATTGGCAGTGGGAATCATCCTTGGGACATGCCTCGTTTAGATCACGAAAATCAATGCAGATTCGGATCTTTCCGTTCTTTTTGGCAATGGGGACGATGTTGGCTACCCAATCAGGATGTTGTTCTTCCCTAATGAAGCCAGAGTCTATAAGCTTTCTGACTTCTGATTGAATTGCCTCCATTATTTCTGGACGGAACCGTCGCTGTTGTTGTTTGACGGGCTTTACGTTCGTATTAATGTGAGGCGGTGCATAGCCACTCGAGGATCAAGTCCAGGCATGTCTTCATAATTCCAGGCGAAGACGTCTATATGTTCTTGCACAAGAGATATTAGACTCTTTTTCTCCGAAGGTGACAGGCCGTCACTTATAAAGATAGGCTCAGGATTAGCCTCATCTCCTAGATTGATCTGGACAACCTTATCTTCTGTGGGTGGCTCGCGCTGTTCAAAGCGGGTATCCCAAAGATGGTTTAAGTGTTGGATCCAAGGATCTGTATCGGATTGGATCATTTCTTCATCTCCGTCTTCCAGGTGGCTTGTTGAAACCATATTTACTGAAAGTTCTCTGAAGATGTTGCCGACACTAACATCTGACTCCCATGATGAAGTGCCCAATGAGTAATCATGGCATAATAACTTTTCAGACTCAGAAGCTGATGGGATCGGGGTTGACACATAGCCCAACCCCCTGCGAGTCTGATGATAATAATCAAGGGCTTTCCCTTTGGTACAAAAGATCGGAGTAGTGTTCTCCTTCCTTTGCCGAAATTTTACCCTGGACTATTCGTCAGATCATACCCCATGCTTTCCATCATTCTGAGTGCCTTTGGCTCATAATGACCGAACTGAGGGGGTTCCTCCTCGCCTTCTGATTCTTCACGGGACATCGGTTTGGATTCAACTCGTCCGAAAAAGAATTGGTCTTTGGCCTTTCCGTCTCGCTGGAACCATGAATATGGATTCTTGCGCGTCACCAGCCTCTTGGTGCGTTTCGAAGGACGACTTCACTGGTACATGCAATGATGTTAAAGCATCCATTGCTGACCAGAGATCATCATCCACCTCGGTACTAGTGTCCGACGGCACTGAATCAGAAGAAAATACAGAGAAATAAGCCAAATCTAATTCTTTATTAATATACCATCCGCCTACATCATCGGTGGTATTATCAACATCGAGCTTATTAATGCCCGTTACAAGTGGATCTAGTTTCCATATGCATTCTTCTTTTTCTGGCTCGGTGTCGGCTTCATTACCAGAGTCGGGCTCCTCTGGTTGCGGGATTTCATCTGTTTCCACAAAGTCCTAATATAGGAGAGAATCTGTGAAATAATTCTCGACTCCTTGAACGGATGCCTTTCGGCAATCAACGTTCGCACCTTTCCACTCCCGTCGATGTATTTCATGACTTGGTGGAGAGTCGAGGGGACGATAGAATTGCGATGAATCCACAGTCGTCCCAACAGCAAATTGTAGGAGGTGTCAGCATCTATCACATAGCATGTCACCTCTGACCTTAGGTCCCCGATCTGACATTTGAGCTTGACCTTCCCCATTGGACGGGTACTATTGGCATTGAACCCATAAATAGTAGTCTGGGTGGCGCTCAAACGGTGAGTAGGAATCCCTAGATGTTGCATGACCCGGCGAGGAATATGCTCAATGCGGACCCGGGATCTACCTGAATGCGGTTCACCTCAGATGATCCAATATACCCTGCGAAGTAAAGGGGTCGATCATGTTTCCTTTTGACTTGCATATCATCTACCGTGAAGTGATGCAGGGAACATTTTGGGAGGTATGGAGGCAATTCTCTACATCTTCCTCCTTTGGTCTGATTGGCACCTGAGTCATGAAAGCCTCAGCATTAGCGAGGGCCTCTTGTAGAGCTTCTCTGGTTGACTTCGATAGCCTGAGGAGCTCATAAAGAGTAATTCGGGCAGGGATATTGGCCAACTGAGCCAGGACATCAAAGCAGTAAGGTGTTGTGGATCCTTCCGCGACGTCTTTAGGGAGAACTTTGAAAAACCGAAGCTCTTTTTGTTTTTTCACGGGCTACTTTGTGGAAGACTTGGCTGACTCTGCAGCGGGTTTTGGAGGAATTGGCGCCATTTCGTCATACTTTTTCAAATATGACTGCCCCGAATGGGTTTCTGCCACAAGTTGACTGGGTTCTGTGGCCAGAACTATTGTTTCCTCTTCTGAATCAGTCAGTGAGTAACAACAGTCTCCGCTTCCCGAGAAGAGGCACATACCACATTGCAGGATGAGGCCTTAGCTTTGCCTTTGGACTTCCTGCTGGTTACAGTGGTCCATTGCTGGCCATCCACAAGGTCGGGATGAACCCACATGATCTCCCCCCGAGGTGTGGGAACAGGTACCAGGCCTTTCTCTTACTGTTGGTGAGGGTCTGTGTTGACCACTCTTAACTCTCCTCTTGGGACAGGGATCACTCCAGAAGGTGTTAGAGGTTGTCTTCCAAACTGGAGGAATGACGTCATATTAGCCGCCACCTTCTTCTGCTCTGGACGGAGTTTAATACCTCCACGTCAATCAGAGCCTGAAGGATGTCTTTGAAGACGTAACAGCTCTTGGTGGGGTGTCCCAGCATCCTGTGGTACAAGCAGTAATTGGGACTATCGGTTTTACCGACTTCTTTAGGGAGCCTAGCTTCAGGAAGCTTTAGTCGGTTGCTCTTGTTGAGTAATTTGAAGAGCGAATCGACATGTTCATCCTTGAAGGAATACTGCTTGTTGGCGCATGGTGGCTTGAAGAGCCACTTCCTTTGATCGGTTGAGGTTTGACGGGAGATTTGGTCCCTGTCGCCAAGTTATCCTTCCTTTTCGCTTGGAGGGGATTGTCTGGTGCACGCCTTGTTGTCCTCTCAGGTCTGGGTTTATTTTCTTCCGCTCTGACGCGGGCGACAATTTCCTCAGCCTGTTCATCTTATTGGATCAACTGTCTCCAGGTGCGGCTTTCGGCAACTCCTATTTGGGCGATGATTGATCGCTAATGTTGCATATTAGTGTCACATTTTCATACTTATTATAGAATAAAAGCCTGCATAGTCCTAATTAATTGTTTGATTATTTGCAGGCCCAATCTTTAAGGAGTTGAAGAGAAATGAGCCCAAAGCCCACCAAAATTCTGAATTAAATCAGAATTAATTCGCACTCACTAAATCAGGGCAAAATCAAGAGGTTGAAACCGGTTGAGAAGAATCCTCTCAGGATCGATCGGTTAAAGCCAAGAATCCAAGGCCATTTCGTCAGAATCCTGGACTCAACGACGAGAAAAACAAACTGAAGATAAAGGCAGAAGAAACTCCCAGAGAAACCCACCAACAGGTGTGGCCATCTGGCCACACCCTGGCCGCAGAAACGCGGCAAAAAGCCGCGTTTTCGCGGCTTTGTTGGGGAGTTAGGGGAGCGTTTGCTCCCCCGACCTCCCGGGATCCTATAGATTGGTTTTGTGCCTATAAAAGGCCTGTACTTGCGCTGAAAAGGGACGCCAATGCAGATTAGGATTTAGCCTAGTTTTAATTCTTTGTAGTTTAGGTTTTTCATTTCTTTTATGTAACTTGTATGTAGCTTAGGTTAGATGATGATTCATGTAAGTAAGAGAGAGAGGCATATGTTGAGAGTGACACCGATGTACCCTCCTCCTTTCTTTCATTATCTCAAGCAATAAAGGTAAACTTTTATTTATGTTCGTTTCTTTACTTTCCTTTTCTTTTGTTGTGCTTTCCTCTTCCTCTTTCTACTTTACCTTGGTTGTATTTGTTGAGTCTACAAGTGAATTCTAAAGCAAGTATAACTAAGCTACGTGAGAGCCAGCGATAGTTCATGAAGACGTTCTCCTCTTCCAAGCTCCGCATCACTTCGTTCTTGATATGCTTGACGATATAATGTGCACGGGGACTGAGCTCGAGTTTATGATTTATGCGTTGAACGCCTCCGAAGTAAAAAGGTAGAACTTGCAAAAGGTTTCCAAGTAAGTCATCAATCAACCTAGGTAAGTATTTCTTCACTTTTCTTTCTTTCTTTTCTTTTACTTCTTTAGTATAGATCACCACCTCCTCCAACTCTTCTTCTCCACGTCATTGTACATAGTCGCTTTTCATCGTTTTCTAACTTTTTCCACCTTCTTCATCTCTCACTTTCTTCTTAACTTTAACCATTAACTCTTTTTCTTTTTCTTAACTTAAAAACAGAGAAGAACTCTCGTTTGGTTTTTATAACGATTTCAATAAAACTGTAAACGCTTCTATCGCAAAACCCTCCTTGTGGATCACGACCGCATAGCCACTTGCTATAGCGGAAGAATTGAGCACTTGCACATCTTCTTTCTAAGTTCTATAATCTCGTATTTTGTGTGCAGGTTTAGCCTCAATCAAATTTTGGCGCCGTTGCCGGGGGAGGGTAACATGTTTTTATTGAAATCTGAATTTTTTTTGAAAATTTTTAGAACTAAAACGAATTTTCTTCTCTGTTGCAGGTTACAGGGCAATCAAAGTAAGAAATTAATATTGCAGTGACATACAAGTGGCCTTGGGCCTCTGCTCTAGAAAGCAGAGACCAAGGGCCCTCTGAATTGCCGCGTTTCCACGGCAAAAGCCGCGGATCCGCGGCAAGGACGAGTTGACTACTAACAGGTTTTTGCAGGATTGCTTGCTTTGCAAATTCTAGTTCCCTGCAATTCTTTATTTCCTATATGCCATCACATAAGCTTGCTAAATAATCAACAGTAAAACGTTTGTTGCAAAAGTTAAAAATTGATTAGACGTTTGCATTTTAGGCACGCGTTTTTTTCAATCATTTATTTTTACTATTGAAGAGTGCTGGAGCAAGGTACGTATGCATTGCATTTAGCATAGGACTCACTTCTTGGTTGATTTATATCGCTTTGAGTGAATCTACATATCTTGTACACTTGCACAAAAATTATTTTAAGGGCACTAACCCATAACAAGATAAGGTAGGGATTTAATCACCCTTCCTTTGCCCAAAAATCAGAATCCAAGCATTCACTAACCCAAGCCTAACTTAAAATGAGTAGACGTTGGCCCTAGGGACATCTCGGACTCAATTAGGAGATTATCCTAAGGGGGAAAGGTGTTGGAACTTGACTCCTGCCAAATCAGTGTCTAGGAAAGGGATTAAGGGCCGAAAGCCCGAAGGTTGGTGGTTATTTAATTAAGGAACGTCTTTTGACGGAAAACCTCCCACCAACCTTGCCCTAACCTGGCTGATTAGCTTGTGGTCAAGGTCTACATTAAACCTCCCGTGGACAGTCTAACCAGTTAGGAGTCGTCTAGGTCTAGGTCTACCCTAACTTAGGTTAGAATTTTTTCTTTCTTGTTTGTTTATTTGTTTGTTTTTCTTTCTTTTTGTGTGTATTCTATTGTGTGATATGGCTTATAATAATAATTCTTTCAACTTTAATAATAATCCATATTACACACCAAGTTCATTTTCGGATATTATCAACCCGGCATATCATGACTTTAACCAACCTAGTGTGCCGGATTGGTCTTATCCGAATCAATATAACCCATGTCCCCCATCGTATGACTATAATTTCCATAACGATTTCAACTCTTCACAGAGTCAGTGGGGATTCACCTACCCCGAGTCCAATTTTCAACCAAATTGTCCTCCTTCTCCACCTAGTCCACAATATTTCTAAGAGTCATACTCAGTTCCACCAGTCCAAAATAGAAGACCATCAATTTGGAAATGAGTATGCGTGAGTCCAAACGCAAATCTCAAAATCTGATGGACTCACAATTTCACTACCACTTCCAAGACAACTCTTCATCTTTTCATCAAAACAATGAACCATCAATTATGAAAAGATGCTTGAAGCCATGACTCATGCTCAAAATGCTAGAAATCGTGACATAGATATGATGGTCGAATCTCTACGTTCTCACCGTTTGACCAATTCTGATGTCACTAACCATCCTGTTAGAGTCGAAGAGTCATGTAGTCTTGGAAATTAAGATTCCATTTCAGAACAACCACTTGAACTTGCCCAAACTCTAAATTTTGAAAAAGATATTGACAGTTTAGCAAGTTTTTCTTTTCCTGAAATAGAACTTGAAAATGAATATGATCCTGAACCCCAACTTAATGATTCAATTCTACTTCCTGGTTCAACTATGACTCCGGTATCTTCACCTGATTTTAATCTTTTTCCTGAGTCAACATTGAATCTTGTGCCAATTCATCATGAAATTGAATCACCCATTCTTATGGATCATATTGAACTTGACCAATTATACAATTTTGAAAATCCTATTGAAAAATTGGCAAGTTCTCAATTTTTTGATATTGAACTCAATGAGATATGTGACCTAGATTCTCAAATCTGTGATCCAGTTCAACTTTCTGAATCAATTGACTCCTGTTGTGTTACCAAACTTGAGTAATATTTTAGAGTCAGTTTTGATTCCTCCACCTGTCATTCCTGAACTGGAATCACCCACATTAAGTCACATTCCATTGTTAGAAAATACATGTGGACTAGAGTTTCAACTTCTTGACTTGGACCCGCTTCTTTAACCAATTTCGACTCCTGAACCTTTACTTGACTTAAGTCACCTTCCCGAGTCGGTATTAGTTCCTGTCCTTCCTGAGTCCAAGTCAACCGTTCTATCATTTCATACTCCATTCTGGGACGAAGTGGTTGACAAATTTGACTCCAAAATTAGTTATGGAATATGGACATTAGATGGGGTTAAATATTTAATAAAGATCCTTTATGGATACATCTTTTTAATGGGTTATATAAAGATACTTCTGGTGGGTTCCTCCGAGACCCAAGAAAACTTGATTGGGCCGCGTTTCGTGGACCAATCAGACCACCACCGGAACCACCACCTTAAGGTAACACTTTCCTTCCCTGTCGTCTTTTTCATGCATCTATGCATTAATTCATACATTGAGGACAATGCATGAGATAGGTGTGGGGAGGGTCTAACATAACTATCTTTATCTTTAAAAAAAAATTAACTTTTTTCTTTACTTTTAAAAACTTTTGAAAAATAGAAACAATATTTTGACTTATTTTTGTAAGAAATAAGTTAATTTTAAGGAATAGGAAAATCCAAATTAGGATTTCTTATACTTGGTCAAAATAAGATTATTTGTTTGATGTTTAGGGTTAGGAAGATAATTTGTCAAAGTAATTTGGTCTTGATCTTTACCTTGATGAAATATGCACACTTCATACACTTACACACTTAGGGTTCAAAAACAAAGATTCTTATGCCTTATAAAAAAAAAAGATAAACAAATCTAATTATTGATTAGCTAGGTGCTTTGGCCTAAGAAAGCCTTAGTATTTATGCAAAGATAATTAGATGAGTTTGGAAAAAAAAAAAGGAGAGTCTAATTATTGATTAGCTAGGTGCTTTGGCCTAAGCAAGCCTTAGTATTTATGCGAAAGATGATTAGATAAAGAAAAATGCTCTGATTAAGCTGGGTATTTGTGCCTAATAAAGCATAAGTATTCACGCCTAAAAGAGGTTCATATAATAAAATCCTTAGTTTCGTGGCCTTGTCTGCTCGAGTCCTTAAGTCCTAGGGTGTTTTCTCACCCGGTGACCTAAGACTGTCTGGTTTGGGAGTCATCGATTAAAGGCTCGTTACATGGCAGCAGATTAGAAAGCCTAAACTAAGGAATAATACCACCATATATATATATATATATATATATATATATATATATATATATATATATATATATATATATATATATATATATATAAAATAAGGCATAAGAGTTAGAGTTAATGAACCCTTAGTCAAAATTTTCACAGTCACGAGTGCATATGACTTAGGGTAAAGTAATAGACTAGATGAGAAGTACAATTTGACTCCTGACTTTAATTGATAATAAATTTTCGAATAGAGACTAAGTTTAGGAATGAAAAATTCAGTTTTCCTATAACTTATAGATTGCTTAGATCTTACAATTATATTTCAAATATTTTTCTCTTTCAAAATGCTTTTCGAAAATACTAACTCTTTATTTCTCTTTCTTTATGGATTTTGTGGGTGCAATCCGCTGAAAACCCTCACGAGACAAAACTCGTCCTCTAGGGGAAACCTAGAGGTTTAACGGCTTGTTGCACATGCTCAGTGCAATCACGTGACCTGCGAAAGTGGTCTAATAATTTCTAGTATAGTTTAGTTGTTTTGCTCGAGGACGAGCAAAAGATAGGTATGGGGGTGTGATTGATTGCTAATGTTGCATATTTAGTGTCACATTTTCATACTTATTATAGAAAAAAACCTGCATAGTCCTAATTAATTGTTTGATTTATTTGCAGGCCCAATATTTAAGGAGTTGAAGAGAAATGAGCCCAAAGCCCACCAAAATTCTGAATTAAATCAGAATTAATTCGCACTCACTAAATCAGGGCAAAATCAAGAGGTTGAAACCGGTTGAGAAGAATCCTCTCAGGATCGATCGGTTAAAGCCAAGAATCCAAGGCCATTTCGTCAGAATCCTGGACTCAAACGAAGAAACAAACTGAAGATAAAGGCAGAAGAAACTCCCAGAGAAACCCACCAACAGGGTGTGGCCATCTGGCCATACCCTGGCCGCAGAAACGCGGCAAAAGCCGCGTTTTCGCGGCTTTGTTGGGGAGTTAGGGGGAGCGTTTGCTCCCCCGACCTCCCCGAGATCCTATAGATTGGTTTTTGTGCCTAGAAAAGGCCTGTACTTGCGCTGAAAAGGGACGCCAATGCAGATTAGGATTTAGCCTAGTTTAATTCTTTATAGTTTAGGTTTTTCATTTCTTTTTATGTAACTTGTATGTAGCTTAGGTTAGATGATGATTCATGTAAGTAAGAGAGAGAGGCATATGTTGAGAGTGACACCGATGTACCCTCCTCCTTTCTTTCATTGTCTCAAGCAATAAAGGTAAACTTTTATTTATGTTCGTTTCCTTACTTTCCTTTTCTTTTGTTGTGCTTTCCTCTTCCTCTTTCTACTTTACCTTGGTTGTATTTGTTGAGTCTACAAGTGAATTCCAAAGCAAGTATAACTAAGCTACGTGAGAGCCAGCGATAGTTCATGAAGACGTTCTCCTCTTCCAAGCTCCGCATCACTTCGTTCTTGATATGCTTGACGATATAATGTGCACGGGGACTGAGCTCGAGTTTATGATTTATGCGTTGAATGCCTCCGAAGCAAAAAGGTAGAACTTGCAAAAGGTTTCCAAGTAAGTCATCAATCAACCTAGGTAAGTATTTCTTCACTTTTCTTTCTTTCTTTTCTTTTACTTCTTTAGTATAGATCACCACCTCCTCCAACTCTTTCTTCTCCACGTCATTGTACATAGTCGCTTTTCATCGTTTTCTAACTTTTTTCACCTTCTTCATCTCTCACTTTCTTCTTAACTTTAACCATTAACTCTTTTTCTTTTTTAACTTAAAAACAGAGAAGAACTCTCGTTTGGTTTTTATAACGATTTCAATAAAACTATAAACGCTTCTATCGCAAAACCCTCCTTGTGGATCACGACCCGCATAGCCACTTGCTATAGCGGAAGAATTAAGCACTTGCACATCTTCTTTCCTAAGTTCTATAATCTCGTATTTTGTGTGCAGATTTAGCCTCAATCAGGCGAGGAGTGAGGTTTGTAGATTATGGCGGCGTGTTTCCACCAGGGTGACCTGGGTCATACCGCTTGGACATCGGAGTGCTACATTCCGAAACCTTTCCACGAAAGATTTAACGGACTCTCCCTTTCAATGTTTGGTAGCCAAAAGGGTGGGCATGGTTGTTGGCCCATAAGGTTACACTCTCCATTTGTTTAGAGTTTTTGATGATAACAAACCAAATAGGAGCTATATGGTACTAATTAGTTTGTTAAGATAAGTTTCAGGTTTGTACCATATTTGGAGGCCATTGCTTAGCTATTGCAAGAAATTCTAGGTTCATAAAGCAAAGAAGGCTTTTTGCACATCAAGGAAGGAACATAGAAGAGAAGGCTCTAGCAAGGCATTGCATGGTTCAAGACTTCAAGATTGCTCAAGATAATTTATTAGATTGTTTTTAGTTTAGAGTTTTGTTAAAGAATAGTGAATAGGTTTGAAGCTCTATCACACACGTTTTTGCGCACATCTTATTTCCAAACATATTTCCTATAATATGTACAAAAATAGTTTGTATACAATCTTCAGCCTACAAACTTATTTTTATCCATTATATATATTCCTATTTCAAAACTATTTTGTTAAAAATAGATTTCTCCTCAAGATTCCGTTTTTATTTTGGCTTTTGACCTTAGCCGGTCGACCGACCCAATGTCAAGTCAAGCCGGTCGGCCGACCCAGGCGACCGGAGTTCTGGCAGCAGTGCGTATCAGTGTGCACGTTTCACGGTCGACCCGGACGGTCGACCGAGACATGCCTGCCTGAAAGACTTCTGCTCTCTGTTTGTTTGGGTCGACCGGGCGGTCGACCGTAGCCTGCAACGGCTATTTTTTTTTTTTAACTAGCGGTCGACCGGGCCGGTCGACCGAGGTGGCCGTTTGAACAGTAACGGCTATTTTCTGAGCTAGTTTAATTTTTGTCCTTTTCTCGCTTAAGTGTGTTTAAATTACATGTTTTGGTTTTAATACTTTCTGATTAGCCTTAAATATGTTTTATCTCTAAACCCTAGCCCTCTCCTATAAATAGGGGTGTTTAGGGAGAGATTGGTTACTAGAAAAATTATCAAAAATTCCACAAGTTTAAGGCATTCAAAAAGACTTGATTTCTTGGTTTTTGTGCTGAAATTCTCTCTCATTTTCTGAAGTGTTTTCAAGAACTCTCTGATTTCTTTTTCTTTTCTCCTTGCACACAAGAGCTTCATTCCTACTCATTGTTCTCTAAGGACCTTTGTAAGGGAAGAGAATTTGCAAGAGAGAGTTTGTGGTCTTTTGACTACTAAGATATTGCTTGTACTTGAGATTGTGGAGTTGGGTACTCCGGTGGATTTGTAACATATTTGTGATAGTGGAAGTAGTTGGAATCCTTCTGGGAAGGCGGGGAAGTAGAGCTGGGTGCTCGAACCTCGATAACAATTCTTGGTGTTTGCGTTTGGTTTACTTGCACTTGATTCTTGCTTTACTTTCATTGCTCTTATTACTTGCTCTCTACTTTCATTGCTATATTCACTTACTTTGTGAGATTGTTGCATCATAAATTTTAAATTGTGCATTGATTAGCATTATCACCTATTCACCCCCCCTCTAAGTGATTTTCAATTGGTATCAGAGCTTGGACTCTTGGTTTGGCTTAACATCCTTAGAGAGATCCTTAAAATTTACTAATCAACATTTGCAATCCATTTGTCATCACTAGTAAACATGGCCGATAACATCAAAACCCCTCCTAAATTTGATGGACTTAATTTCCCTATTTGGAAGGTTAGGATGACTATCTTTTGCAATCTTTAGGTAGCTTAGTAGCTAAATCCTTAACCAAACCCTATGTAGCACCCGATAGTGATGAGAGCACATCGACCGACTTTACCTTTAGAGAATATGAGGCTAACTCCAAGTCTCAAAATTCCCTTCTAACCGCCTTGAATGAGGATGACCTTACACGGGTAATTCATTGCCAATCCGCCTATGAGATTTGGCAACATTTATTGGTCACACACGAGGGGACTTCACAAGTCAAGAGAGTTAAGATAGATCTCTTGAGGTCCCAATATGAATCCTTTAAAATGATTGATGAAGAATCTATTGATTGTATGATTACTAGATTTACTAAAATCACCAATGCTCTTCTTCTTTAGGTGATGACATCTCCAATGACCAAAAGGTGCGAAAAGTGATTCGGGCACTTCCTACATCATGGGAGATCAAGGCCACCACCTTGAAAGAATTGAACGACAAGGATGAGATGGATCTAATTAGTCTCATTGGGAACTTAAAGACCCATGAGATGGAAAAGAAAGCAAGAGAAGAGGCCGCTCCACTAAAGAAGAAATTCATAGCCTTCAAGTCTTCATCCACTCTTGAAGACGATGAAGAAGATGAAGAAGAAGATGAGGAGCTATCACTACTTGTTCGCAATGTGAAGAGAATGTACCGGAGGAACAAGCTCAACTTCCGAAGGAAATTTGAAGGCAAAGAGGAGAGAAGAATTATATGCTACAATTGCCGAAAGCCCGGACATATCATGGCCGATTGCCCGGAGTTCAAGAAGAAGATGACCTCCTTCTTCAAGCCAAAGAAACCGGAAGAAAAGAAAGCGTACAAGGCAACTTGGGATTCGGAAAGCGAGTCCGAGGAAGATGCGGATATAGCAAATATGTGTTCATGGCAAACACACCAAAGGTAACCCCTCAACCTCTTGATGATGAAGATAATGAATTAAGTAAAGAAGTTCTTGTTCATGCCTTTGTTGAACTTTCTGAAACCTATGATAATAAAAAGATTGAATGCTCTAAATTGGAAAGGAAGTTGCTTTTCTTAAGAATCAACTTGCTATTATTTCTAAAGAAAAAGATGAAATTTCTTCAACTCTCATTTCTACCCAAAATGAATTTAGTGCTTACAAAGTTACTTGTAAAGCAAAATTTCCTAAAATTGATGAAAAGAAATTTCTTCTTTAAAAACTAGAATTGTTGTTTTGAAAAGACTTTAAAGGATTGTGCTTTTAACACTAAGAAACTTGAAGAAATGTTTTCTAAAAAGCATACCTCTCATGCTAAAGATTCACATGTTAAGATTTCTCATGCTCACACTACACATAACACTTCTCATGCTAAATCTTTTCATGCTCACAATTCTCATGCTCACAAATCACACACTCACTATGCTTTTAAATATGGTAGAGTGTATAGATGCACATATTGTGGTAAGAATGGATATTTGGCTAAATTTTGTTATGACCAAGTAAATAGATCAAATAATCTTGTTTTGGTTAATGAATCTAACTCTTTAGGACCCAAGAAATGTGGGTACCAAAATTAAGTCCTAAATTATTTGATATAGGTACACACCAAGGCTCCAAGACGTAGGGAGCGGTGGTACCTTGATAGTGGTTGTTCAAGACACATGACGTGGGACATCAATAACTTTACAACCCTATCAAGGTACGAGGAAGGTGGCTCCGTCACCTTCGGGGATGACTCCAAAGGCACTATCATCGGTATAGGTAACATTCAAATTGGTGATCTCCTACTATAGAAAATGTTGTACTTGTTGATGGTTTGAAACATAATTTGCTTAGCATTAGTCATTTTGTGACCGTGAACTTAAAGTTGTTTTTGATGATTCTTCTTGCAAAATCTTTGATGTTAAACCAATGATTGTATTCTCACCGGTTTTTTGATGATAATGTTTATATCATTGACATGCTTAATGTGGAATGTTCTACTAAATGCTTAAATGCTTTTGATGAAAATTCTTGCCTTTGGCATAGAAGATTAGGACATGCATTTTTGACCATCTTTCTAGGATTAATTCAAAGGAATTGGTGAAGGGTATTCCTTGCTTGAAGTTTGAGAAAGACCGCATTTGTGGTGCGTGCCAACTTGGGAAACAAACCAAGTCTTCCTTCAAACCAATCAAGGATATCATGTCAACTAGGCCTTTAGAATTAATTCATATGGATCTTTTTGGACCAACTAAAACTAAAAGTATAAATGGTAGTAGATATGCATTTGTTTTAGTTGATGATTTTTTCCGTTTCACTTGGGTTTTCTTCTTGGAACACAAAGATCAAACTTTTTCTCGTTTTAAGATTTTTCGAAAAAGAGTTGAAAAAGAAAAGGGTTTTTCGATTTTGAGAATAAGGAGTGATAGAGGTGGTGAGTTTGTTAACCAACTCTTCATGACTTATTGTGATGAAAAGGGAATTAAGCATGAAATGTCTTGTCCTAGAACTCCACAACAAAAATGGAGTTGTAGAAAGGAAAAATAAAACACTTCAAGAGATGGCTAGGACAATGATAAGTGAGTATGACCTCCCTCAATATTTATGGGCCGAGGCCGTAAACACCGCATGCTATATATCAAATCGTATTTATTTATGTAAAAATTCTTCCAAAACATCTTTTGAAATGTATCATTCTAGAAAACCTAATGTTGCATATTTCAAAGTTTTTGGATGCAAGTGTTTTGTTTTGAACACTAAGGATAACTTGGGTAAATTTGATGCTAAGGCTTGTGAAGCAATCTTTGTGGATATTCTACAACTAGTAAGCTTATAGAGTATTCAATAGATCTTCACTTACCATTGAAGAATCCATGCATGTTAAATTTGAAGAATCTAATGTGGTTGTTGAGAATGTTATAGAGATTGACCCTTAGGTGAAGACATGGAGAGACTATCCTTGAAGGACTCACCCGCTCAAGAAGAAAAGCTAGAATCAATTGGTGATGTTCAAGAGGATAAAGAGGAAAGCTCTCAACCGCTTCCTAAAGCTTGGAGATACGCTACAAATCATCCTAAGGAGCTCATCTTAGGTGATGCATCTAAAGGGGTAACAACTCGCTCCAAACTCCATGACCTATGTGGTAACTTTGCTTTTATTTCTCATTTTGAACCCAAAAGCGTCCTCGAAGCCGAGGCGGACTCATATTGGTTGCTAGCCATGCAAGAGGAACTCAATCAATTTGAGCGCAACCAAGTTTGACACCTTGTTCCTAGGCCCCACGATAGACCAATAATTGGTACTAAGTGGATCTTTAGAAACAAGATGGATGAGTCCGGAAATGTGATTAGGAATAAGGCTAGGTTAGTGGCCCAAGGTTACACTCAAGTTGAGGGAATTGACTTTGAGGAGACCTTTGCACCCGTAGCACGGCTTGAAGCCATACGGATGACACTAGCTTTTGCATCTTTCAAAAATTTTAAACTTTTTTAAATGGATGTAAAAAGTGCATTTTTGAATGGTTTTATAAATGAAGAAGTTTTTGTTGAACAACCTCCCGTTTTATTGATCATGTTCATCCTAATTTTGTTTTTAAACTTGATAAAGCTTTGTATGGATTGAAACAAGCTCCAAGAGTTTGGTATGAAAGGCTTTCTAGTTTTCTCATTTCAAATGATTTTATTAAAGGCAAAGTAGATACAACACTATTCACTAAGCATGTTGATAATGACATTTTAATTGTGCAAATTTATGTTGATGATATAATTTTTGGTTCTACTAATAAGTTTTTATGCAAGGAATTTGAAAAGGTTATGCAATGTGAGTTTGAAATGTCTTCAATGGGTGAGCTTAATTTCTTTCTTGGACTCCAAATCAAGCAATTGCAAGATGGGAACTTCATATGTCAAGCCAAATACGCAAAGGAACTCGTAAAGAGGTTTGGACTTGAAGACTCAAAGGTTTGCAATACTCCCATGGCAACTACCACCAAGCTTGATAAGGATGACCAAGGTAAAAATTTGATATTAAATTGTATAGAAGCATAATAGGTAGTCTTTTGTATTTGACGGCAAGTAGGCCGGATATCATGTTTAGTGTGTGTCTTTGTGCTAGATTTCAATCGTGTCCCAAGAGTCCCATCTTATTGTGATAAAACGCATTATTCGTTATATTAAGAGAACGATTGGAATGGGTCTATGGTATCCGAAAACCGGAGATTTCTCAATGACGAGTTATTCGGATGCCGACTATGCGGGTTGTAGAGTAGATAGAAAGAGTACTAGTGGGACATGTCAATTGAAATACACCTAGAGGGGGGTGAATAGTGTAATTGCTAATCTAATGATCTTTTTAAACTTATGAAATGAGTGATGCAACAATCTCTCAAAAACACGACTAAGAGCCGAATACCCCTTGCGAGGTTCTGAACTCCTTCCTCCCAATTCCCCTTAAATGGGTTAGAGGTGCGCAATGCAACCGTGTTGTATTGAGGTGTGATTGATCAATTCCAAGTATGATGATGAAAATGAAAAGCTCACAATGTAACACAACAAGTATATCAACAAGATTCCACAAGTAAAATAACAAGTAAAGTAAACAAATAAGGATTGCACAAATAAAGGTTAGTTCTCAAGCAATAATTGGAAATGATATAAAGCAAGAAGGTAAGCAAGAAGAACGCCAAGGCAATCGCAAACAAGATGATTTGTTTCGAGGTTCGAGCCCGTTGCTCTAGTCCCCGCCTTCACCTCCGTGAAGGGTTTCCACTATCCCCTTAGGATCCCGTACAAGTTAGGCCTTCAAAGACCTCAAGCCCGTAGCTTCACCTTACAAAGAAACTCCACCGAGGAGCTTGTCTCCACAAGAACAAGAATTACAAATAGTGATCTTTAACTAGACCACAACACTCTCTTACAAACACTCTCACTCTTTTACAACTTCACCTATAGAAAGAATATGAAATTTTTGGCTCTATGAAGTGTGGTGAGAAAAGCTTCAGTTGTAGAGTGATATTAGAGATCAAACAACAACTGAAAAACCAATTTTGAAAGAATGGAAATGAAAGCTTTAAACTATTTTTCTCTTTCTCTTGAAAACTATGAAAACTTGTATTTTTCTTGGTAAATAACTAAGGCCTATTCCCCACTATTTATAGGGAGAGAATAGGTTAAAACTCTGATTTTTCCAGCTAATTTGATCAGAAAAAGAGTCCCAACAACTCCTAAAAACTCTGTAAAGAGAAAACCAAAAACAGTTTTTCAGAAATTCCAAAGAAGAAAGAGCCGTTAGGCTTGTTGCAGGCCTACCGGTCGACTGCCGGTCGACCGGGACCCTGCTGGCAAAAGAGCCGTTATGGCTCCGGTCGACTGCCAGTCGACCGATCTCAAGAAAGGAAACACAGTTTCCTTCTACCGGTCGACCGACCCAGTCGACCGGAAAGATACAGAGAGCAAACATCTAATTTCGGTCGACCGGTATGTAGGTCCGGTCGACCGACAGACATGCACAGCCTGTGCATGTCTGGGCACAGCAGCCGGTCGACTGGGCCGGTCGACCGGTCTGCCTGGAAAACTGTTTTTCTGGGCAGATTTTAAGATAGAAAATTTTGTATAAAATCTTTAAAAATCTGAAGCTAAGTTTTATGCTGAAAATAGTTTATATACATGTATTTAAACAAGTTTTTGAAGATGTAAAGCTTTGGGTACATGTATGTATAAACTAGGGCATAAACCTAGAAATAAATATTTTGAAAACATAGAAACATACAAAACAAATGTGTGTGCAAATCCTAGAGCCAAATTTCACATATTCTATCTTTACAAAACTAAACTTACAAACTACAATGGTCTTCAAGACTTCAACTTGAGCTATCTTCTCTTGATCTTCAATATTGCAATTTGAGCCCAATTTGACTTGTCTTGAGTCCAATACACCTTCCTTTAGGGAAGAATTCATCTCTTTAATATATAAACCTGAAACACACTTAAACAACAATTTATATTAGTACAAATAACTAATATGTTTTGTAATCATCAAAATACACTAAACATGGGTTGATTGTAACCTTGGGCCAACAATCTCCCCCTTTTTGATGATGACAAAACATATGAGTTATTAAACAAATAAAAGAAGAAAGAGCTTGGAAAGCTCCCCCTTAAACAATGCTATGTATTTAACATGAATATGAACAACTATGTAAGCATACATAAAGCATTGAAAAATATCATCACCAAAAAAAAAAAAATAAACTATCATAAGGAATAACAAACTTTAAAACAAACCATATATTTTTCCTCCATATATTTATATTTCTCCCCCTTTTTGTCATACATCAAAAAGGGTTAAAAAAAAATTTTAAGACAAAACAAAACAAACATATTAGAAACCAAAACAAAACAAACTAAGATATTTTAAGTATCAATCTTACATACATTCAATTCACCACAAATAAATGAAAATCTTGCATAATCTAAAGTTTTGTGAAAATATCTGCAAGTTGAAAATCTGTGGAAACAAAATCAATATCTATGTCACCTTTTCAAAGTGATCTCTAAGAAAATGATATCTAATGTCTATATGTTTGGTTTTACTATGTTGATTAGCATTTTTGGTCATGTGAATAGCACTAGTATTATCACAATAAATCTTAACATGATCAAAATGTAAATAAAATCGAGAAGAGTATGTTTCATCCAAAGTACTTGTGCACAACAAGCTCCGGCTGCTACATACTCCGCCTCGGCGGTTGAAAGGGCTACACTATTTTGCTTTTTGGAAGACCAAGACACAAGACAATTGCCCAAGAATTGGCAAGTGCCACTTGTGCTCTTCCTATCTACCCTACAACCGGCATAGTCGGCATCCGAATAGCTAGTCATGGTAAATTGGTTAGTTTTCGGATACCACAAACCTAAATCAATTGTGCCCTTAAGATACCTAATTATGCGTTTTACCGCTATTAAGTGTGATTCCTTAGGACATGATTGAAAACGTGCACATAAACATACGGAAAACATTATATCCGGCCTACTAGCCGTAAGATAGAGTAAACTACCAATCATGCTACGAAATAATTTGATGTCTACTTCCTTACCTTGTTCGTCCTTGTCAAGTTTCGTAGTGGTTGCCATGGGAGTCTTTGCTACTTTGGATCCTTCAAGCCCGAACCTCTTGATGAGTTCTTTGGTGTACTTGGCTTGGTTGATGAATGTCCCATCACTACGTTGCTTGATTTGAAGTCCAAGGAAGAAGTTGAGCTCCCCCATCATAGACATCTCAAATTCCTTTTTCATGCATGACTCAAAATTCTTGCAAAGTGAAACATTAGTAGATCCAAAAATAATGTCATCAACATAAATTTGAACTATGAGGATATCTAGATCTATATGTTTGGTAAATAATGTTTTATCAACTTTTCCTTTCTTAAAATCATTTGAAATCAAAAATGAAGACAATCTTTCATACCAAGCCCTAGGGGCTTGTTTTAAACCATATAGTGCTTTATCTAATTTATAAACATAATTAGGGTGTGTAGGATCAACAAACCCGGGGGGTTGTTCAACATACACCTCCTCATCAATATAACCATTAAGAAAAGCACTCTTTACATCCATTTGAAATAACTTAAAATCTTTAAATGAGGCATATGCTAAGGTCATCCGTATGGCTTCGAGCCGTGCTACGGGTGCAAAGGTTTCTTCAAAATCGATTCCTCGATTTGAGTGTAACCTTGGGCAACTAACCTAGCCTTGTTTCTAACTACATTACCCGATTCATCCAACTTGTTCTTAAAGATCCATTTAGTGCCAATAGTTGGTCTATCTTGGGGCCTAGG
This sequence comes from Agave tequilana, assembly GCA_038442645.1. NCBI lineage: Eukaryota > Viridiplantae > Streptophyta > Magnoliopsida > Asparagales > Asparagaceae > Agave > Agave tequilana. Next base: position 24,993 of record JAVJIF010009913.1, read on the forward strand.
AACAAGGTGCCAAACTTGGTTGCGCTCAAATTGATTGAGCTCCTCTTGCATTGCAAGCAACCAATATGAATCGGCCTCGGCCTCGAGGACATTTTTAGGTTCTATGTGTGAAATAAAAGCAAAATTACCACAAAAATCTTGAATCTTAGAGCGAGTGGTTACCCCTTTTGATACTTCACCTATGACGAGGTCCTTGGGATGATGAGGATTGAATCTCCAATCCTTTGGTAGTGGTTGAGAGGGCTCCTCTTCATTTGCTTGATGTTTATTTCCTTGAGCCTCTTCCACTTTGGCTTCACTACCATCCTTTGGCTTGTCTCCCATGGTAGAAGCATCCTCCAAGGTCACTTTCTCCAAACCTTCATCTAAAGCATCAATTTCTACACAATTCTTAACAAACTTGTTAGATTCCTCAAATTTAACATGAATAGATTCCTCAATAGTCAAAGTTGACCTATTGAAGACTCTATAAGCCTTACTAGTATTTGAGTAACCTACAAAAATAGCCTCATATGATCTAGCATCAAATTTTCCCAAATTAATATTTGTATTTAAAACAAAACATTTGCAACCAAACACTTTGAAATAAGAAACATTGGGTTTTCTAGAAAAATACATCTCATAAGAAGTCTTAGTAGTATTTTTACATAGGAAAACACGATTTGCAATGTAACATGAAGTATGAACGGCCTCGGCCCACAAATAATGTGGTAGACCATATTCATTTAACATTGTCCTAGCCATCTCTTGTAAAGTACGATTTTTCCGCTCAACTACTCCATTTTGTTGTGGAGTTCTAGGACAAGAAAGTTCATGTTTTATTCCATGTTCCTCACAAAAAGTGGTAAAGGGAAGGTTAATGAACTCACCTCCTCTATCACTTCTTATTTTAATTATTGAGGAGTCATTTTCCTTTTCAACTCTTTTCTTAAAGGCTTGAAAATGTGAAAAGGTTTGACTTTTATGTTCAAGAAAATAAACCCAAGTAAAACGCGAAAAATCATCTACTAAAACATAAGCAAATCTACTCCCACTTAAACTTTTGGTTTGTGTAGGGCCAAATAAATCCATGTGGATTAGCTCCAATGGACGTGATGACATGATATCCTTAATTGATTTGAATGAGGACTTAGTTTGTTTCCCAAATTGACATGCGTCACAAACTCGGTCCTTTCAAAGTTCAATGAAGGAATACCCTTCACCATTTCCTTAGAGTTAAGCCTAGAAATATGGTCAAATGAAACGTGGCCTAATCTCCTATGCCACAACCAAGAGTCGTCATCGAGGGCTTTTAAACATGTTATATTACAAGACATATTTAACATATCAATCATATAAACATTGCTTTCACGAAAACCGGAAAATACACAAACATTAGAAGTTCTATCAATCACTTTACAAGAAACATTATCAAAAACAACATCAAAACCTTTATCACAAAGTTGACTAACACTCAAGAGATTATGCTTGAGGCCATCAACTAAAACTACATTTTCAATTAAAGGAGAGGTGCCAAGTTTTACATTACCAATACCGATGATTTTTCCCTTGGCGTCATCTCCGAAGGTGACGGTGCCACCTTCATGATATCTTGATAGGGTTGCAAAGTTGTTGATGTCCCAAGTCATGTGTCTTGAGCAACCGCTATCAAGATACCATAAACCTCTACGTCTTTGAGCTTTGGAAAGTACCTACATCATTTAAAACAATAGTTGACTTTGGTACCCAAACTTTCTTGGGTCCTTGAAAGTTAGTGTTACGAACCCAAACATTATGATGTGATGCACTTAGTCTATCATAACAAAAATTAGCTAAGTGTCCTTTCCGTCCACAATGTGAACATGAGTACACTTTTCTATACATGAATGCATGGTGTGTGTGTGAAGTGTGAGCATGCTTTGGGGGTTTACCATGATGCATAGGTTGTGTAGCATGTACATGAGCATGAGCATGAGCATGATGAATATTTTTCTTAGGAGCTTGTTTCTTAGGAAACATATTCTCCATCTTCTTCTTATCAAATTCACTACACTTTTTCAAAACAACATCTAATGAGTCTAATCTTTCCTTAAGCATGGCAATCTCATTAGAGTTTACAAATGGGGTCTTTCCTTTACAAGCAATCTTATATTTTTCAAAATCATTTTTAGTGGAAGCTAAAGAAGAATGCAAGTCATTATTTTCTTTAGAAAGATTTAACACTTGAATATTCAAAGATTCATTATCCTTTTTCATTTTCAAGTACTTTTTCTTCATGAAGTCATAATTTTGAGAAAGTTCTACAAATGCTTCTCCTAGCTCATCCATGGATAAATCATCATCAAGAAGAGTTGAGGGGGTTACCTTGCTTGTGCTCTCATTTGCCATGAAGCACATGTTGGCGGTGTCGATCTCCTCCTCGGATTCACTTTCGTCATCCCATGTTGCTTTCATGGCCTTCTTCTTGTATGGCTTCTTGGATGAAGATGGCTTCACTTGGTCCGGACACTCCGCTACAATGTGTCCCGGCTTTTGGCAATTGAAGCATATGATCTTTCTCTCTTCTTTGCCTCCTTGCCATCTCCTCCGTCCTTGGAACTTTGCCTTGTTGTACATCCTCCGGACGTTTTTGACTAGAAGTGAGAGCTCCTCGTCATCTTCTTCTTCATCATCTTCGTCGGAGTAAGTAGCATGACTTTTGAAGGCAATGGTCTTCTTTTTGGTAGGTGCCATGTCCTCCCTTGCCTTTCTCTCCATTTCATGGGTCTTCAAGTTCCCAATGAGTCCAATGAGCTCAATCTCATCTTTATCATTGAGTTCCTTCAATGTTGTAGCTTTCACTTCCCATGATGGAGGAAGAGCCCGGATGATCTTTCTCACCCTTTGATCATTGTTGATTTCTTCACCTAGAGAAGCAAGACCATTAGTAATCTTTGTAAACTTAGTAACCATATCATCTATGGTTTCATTCTCTTGCATGCAAAAATTTTCATATTGGGACCGAAGAAGGTCTATCTTGGCCCTCTTCACTTGTGATGTCCCCTCATGTGTTACTAGCAAATGGGTCCAAATCTCATAGGCGAATTTGCAATGGATGACTCTAGCTATGTCATCATCATTGAGGGCTTGTAGGAGTGCATAGTGAGCCCTAGCATTGGCATCAAACTCCTTGGTCTCAATTTCGGACCAAGTAGATTCATCACCATCGGGGGCACTAAATTGTTTAGTCACGGCCTTTGCAACTCGGCTACCTAGAGATTGCAAGAAAACAGTCATCTTAACCTTCCATATGGGAAAGTTAAGTCCATTAAACTTAGGGGGTGTCTTAATACCATCGGCCATGTTTACTATGTGGAAATGAAATGATTAGCAATATGAGGATCTCTCTAAGGTTGTTAAGCCAAATCCTAGAGTCCAAGCTCTGATACCAATTGAAATACACCTAGAGGGGGGGTGAATAGGTGTAATTGCTAATCTAATGATCTTTTTAAACTTATGAAATGAGTGATGCAACAATCTCTCAAAAACACGACTAAGAGCCGAATACCCCTTGCGAGGTTCTGAACTCCTTCCTCCCAATTCCCCTTAAATGGGTTAGAGGTGCGCAATGCAACCGTGTTGTATTGAGGTGTGATTGATCAATTCCAAGTATGATGATGAAAATGAAAAGCTCACAATGTAACACAACAAGTATATCAACAAGATTCCACAAGTAAAATAACAAGTAAAGTAAACAAATAAGGATTGCACAAATAAAGGTTAGTTCTCAAGCAATAAATTGGAAATGATATAAAGCAAGAAGGTAAGCAAGAAGAACGCCAAGGCAATCGCAAACAAGATGATTTGTTTCGAGGTTCGAGCCCGTTGCTCTAGTCCCCGCCTTCACCTCCGTGAAGGGTTTCCACTATCCCCTTAGGATCCCGTACAAGTTAGGCCTTTAAAGACCTCAAGCCCGTAGCTTCACCTTACAAAGAAACTCCACCGAGGAGCTTGTCTCCACAAGAACAAGAATTACAAATAGTGATCTTTAACTAGACCACAACACTCTCTTACAAACACTCTCACTCTTTTACAACTTCACCTATAGAAAGAATATGAAATTTTTGGCTCTATGAAGTGTGGTGAGAAAAGCTTCAGTTGTAGAGTGATATTAGAGATCAAACAACAACTGAAAAACCAATTTTGAAAGAATGGAAATGAAAGCTTTAAACTATTTTTCTCTTTCTCTTGAAAACTATGAAAACTTGTATTTTTCTTGGTAAATAACTAAGGCCTATTCCCCACTATTTATAGGGAGAGAATAGGTTAAAACTCTGATTTTTCCAGCTAATTTGATCAGAAAAAGAGTCCCAACAACTCCTAAAAACTCTGTTAAAGAGAAAACCAAAACAGTTTTTCAGAAATTCCAAAAGAAGAAAGAGTCGTTAGGCTTGTTGCAGGCCTACCGGTCGACTGCCGGTCGACCGGGACCCTGCTGGCAAAAGAGCCGTTATGGCTCCGGTCGACTGCCAGTCGACCGATCTCAAGAAAGGAAACACAGTTTCCTTCTACCGGTCGACCGACCCAGTCGACCGGAAAGATACAGAGAGCAAACATCTAATTTCGGTCGACCGGTATGTAGGTCCGGTCGACCGACAGACATGCACAGCCTGTGCATGTCTGGGCACAGCAGCCGGTCGACTGGGCCGTCGACCGGTCTGCCTGGAAAACTGTTTTTCTGGGCAGATTTTAAGATAGAAAATTTTGTATAAAATCTTTAAAAATCTGAAGCTAAGTTTTATGCTGAAAATAGTTTATATACATGTATTTAAACAAGTTTTTGAAGATGTAAAGCTTTGGGTACATGTATGTATAAACTAGGGCATAAACCTAGAAATAAATATTTTGAAAACATAGAAACATACAAAACAAATGTGTGTGCAAATCCTAGAGCCAAATTTCACATATTCTATCTTTACAAAACTAAACTTACAAACTACAATGGTCTTCAAGACTTCAACTTGAGCTATCTTCTCTTGATCTTCAATATTGCAATTTGAGCCCAATTTGACTTGTCTTGAGTCCAATACACCTTCCTTTAGGGAAGAATTCATCTCTTTAATATATAAACCTGAAACACACTTAAACAACAATTTATATTAGTACAAATAACTAATATGTTTTGTAATCATCAGAATACACTAAACATGGGTTGATTGTAACCTTGGGCCAACATCAATTTCTTGGTAATTGTCTTGTTTCATGGTCCTCTAGGAAACAAAATTCCGTAGCTCTCTCAACCGTCGAGGCGGAGTATGTTGCCGCGGGGGCTTGTTGTGCACAAGTCCTTTGGATGAAACATACTCTCCTTGATTATGATTTGCATTATAACCATATAAAAATATTTTGTGATAATACTAGTACTATACATATGACAAAGAATGCAAATCAACATAGTAAGACCAAGCACATTGAGATTAGATATCACTTTCTTAGAGATCATTTTGAGAAAGGAGATATAGATATTGATTATGTTTCTACGGATTTGCAACTAGCCGATATTTTCACTAAATCACTTGATTTTGCTAGATTTTCCTTCATTTGTGGTGAACTTAATGTTTGTGTTATTGAATAAAAATATTTTCATAACCCTTTTTGATGTATGAAAAAAAGGGGAGAATGAGTTTTTATGATAGAATTATGAGTTCATATGGTTTTGGTTCCATATGAGTTTATACATGTTTAAATTAGTTTTCATGATTTCTTGTTTTTGATGTTTTTGAGTTTAAGTGTTTTGCAAGCATATTTTGATTTTTAATCATATGGTTTTTGGTTTGATGGTTTTTGCTTGCACCTTACATTGTTTTTATGATAGCATAATTTGAGGGGGAGCTTACTCCTCCTCTATAGTTTTGCTAATAGCCTATTTGTTTTGTCATCATCAAAAAGGGGGAGATTGTTGGCCCATAAGGTTACACTCTCCATTTCTTTAGAGTTTTGATGATAACAAACCAAATAGGAGCTATATGGTACTAATTAGTTTGTTAAGATAAGTTTCAGGTTTGTACCATATTTGGAGGTCATTGCTTAGCTATTGTAAGAAATTCTAGGTTCATAAAGCAAAGAAGGTTTTTTGCACATCAAGGAAGGAACATAGAAGAGAAGGCTCTAGCAAGGCATTGCATGGCTCAAGACTTCAAGATTGCTCAAGATAATTTATTAGATTGTTTTTAGTTTAGAGTTTTGTTAAAAAATAGTGAATAGGTTTGAAGCTCTATCACACACGTTTTTGCGCACATCTTGTTTCCAAACATATTTCCTATAATATGTACAAAAATAGTTTGTATACAATCTTCAGCCTACAAACTTATTTTTATCCATTATATATATATTCCTATTTCAAAACTATTTTGTTAAAAATAGATTTCTCCTCAAGATTCTGTTTTTATTTTGGCTTTTGACCTGAGCCGGTCGACCGCAAGGGTCGACCAGGTCAAGCCGGTCGGCCGACCCAGGCGACCGGAGTTCTGGCAGCAGTGCGTATCAGTGTGCACGTTTCACGGTCGACCCGGACGGTCGACCGAGACATGCCTGCCTGAAAGACTTATGCTCTCTGTTTGTTTGGGTCGACCGGGCGGTCGACCGTAGCCTGCAACGGCTAATTTTTTTTTATTTTTTTTTTGAACTAGCGGTCGACCGGGCCGGTCGACCGAGGTAGCCGTTTGAACAGTAACGGCTATTTTCTGAGCTAGTTTAATTTTTGTCCTTTTCTCACTTAAGTGTGTTTAAATTACATGTTTTGGTTTTAATACTTTCTGATTAGCCTTAAATATGTTTTATCTCTAAACCCTAGCCCTCTCCTATAAATAGGGGTGTTTAGGGAGAGATTGGTTACTAGAAAAATTATCAAAAATTCCACAAGTTTAAGGCATTCAAAAAGACTTGGTTTCTTGGTTTTTGTGCTGAAATTCTCTCTCATTTTCTGAAGTGTTTTCAAGAACTCTCTGATTTCTTTTTCTTTTCTCCTTACACACAAGAGCTTCATTCCTACTCATTGTTCTCTAAGGACCTTTGTAAAGGAAGAGAATTTTGCAAGAGAGAGTTTGTGGTCTTTTGACTACTAAGAGATTGCTTGTACTTGAGATTGTGGAGTTGGGTACTTCGGTGGATTTGTAACATCTTTGTGATAGTGGAAGTGGTTGGAATCCTTCTGGGGAAGGCGGGAAGTAGAGCTGGGTGCTCGAACCTCGATAACAATTCTTGGTGTTTGCGTTTGCTTTACTTGCACTTGATTCTTGCTTTACTTTCATTGCTCTTATTACTTGCTCTCTACTTTCATTGCTATATTTACTTGCTTTGTGAGATTGTTGCATCATAAATTTTAAATTGTGCATTGATTAGCATTATCACCTATTCACCCCCCTCTAGGTGATTTTCAATGGTGACTTCCGAGTCATCTTCAAATAAGCGCGTTAGAAAGAGCTTCTCCAAGTCGCCCCAATTCTTGATGGAGCCCTCTGGGAGCTTCATGAACCATTCAAAGGCAAGCCCTTTTAGAGTGCCGATGAACAAGCGTGCCAGAATGGCATCATTATCTACCACATTCCCTGTTTGGGATTTAAAGTAGTAGATATGTTGGTTCGGTGAACCTTTCCCATCGAATGCTTGGAGGGTCAGAGCTTTGAACTTGGGAGGGTATGGAATAAGGTCCCACTCGGTTGGATATGGTCGGACCACCCCTACTTCTTGTAAGCCTTTTCGGTTGGTAAGGGCCTCCAAACGTTGCTCCAATTGATTCATTCTTCTAGAATGATCCTTTTCCTGGTCTCGATCATCTTTTCCTTGCGACGAGGATTTGGACGAACCAGAAATAGGGTGCTCTTTCTCCTCTATACGTACGGAAGATGAGCTTTCTCCCTCTTTTCGTTTGCTTCTAGACTTTTTAGAGGAGGTTTTATCGGTTGACTTCCTCTTGTCTTCAAGCAACTGTGCCAGCATCTGCTTGAGGGAATCGATAAATTCTTGTTGAGCACGAATCATCTCTAATTGTTCCCTCTGGACTTGGGCTTGCTGCTCCAAGCGCCTGGCAGTCTCCTCAGGAGTGCTGGTCTGTATATAAAGGCCTCTTTCTCTATAGAAGAGTTTGAATCCTGTGACTCTGCAATAGCAGAATGCGAGTCATTCACCTCAATGCCTCGGGCTAGAGCATTGTAGTCAATCGGAGGGATTGCCCCGATCCGGGTGCGAGTGTGTCGGTACACTCCTTCCGGTTCTGTGTCAGACTCATCATCGGAACTGATTGCAGGTTGTTTTCCCCTGCTCCTGCTCGCCATGTTTGCAGTGAGCTCGGGATATTCAGTGTCAGAGAAGGCCCTCCTCCTATGGGAACAACTTCTTTTAGCTGATCGGGGATTCAGGGTCAGCTGTCTAACTAGAGAATGCTGGTTTGCACCTGAACTGCAATGGCACTCAGAGAGCATCGTGATAAGCCGTTTGTAGCAACATGATGAAGTGATTCGATTAGCACTTCTTTTCTTCGTCAAATAATCTCTCAGATCCGTGGGAGGAGGATCAAAGAGATTAGCCTCGTAATGCCGAGGGCGGGAGGCATCCTTGCTCTGTACAGCTAGGACGCGGGGTTCAGAGATGCGGTTCTCGCGTCGTGGCTTCAGGACGCGCGTCTGGCGTCTCTGCTGAGAAGAGACGCGGCTATCGCGTTGCTGATTATTGTGTCTGGGCAGAGACGCTTGAGAGATGCAGGGCTGCTGGGCTCCACGCCTAGAGGCGTGTGCCTCTTGTACTCGACAAGGCTTGCGAGTTTCGCCTTGGCATCTGGGGAGCGGGCTTCAGAGGAGCCAACTTGGTGAACCTCACGTTTGGGCTGCCAAACGCAGATTTTGCGTGCCGGATGAGGTGCAGAAAAAACGCCGGTTTGAACCTTCCGTCCTGCCTCAGTTGAACGATCAGTTGTTCCAACTTGCAGTTGACGCGCACGCCTCCTCTGTCGGCGTTCAGCGTTCCGGTTACGTCGTAGGGGTTGAGAGAAACCAACGACGACCTGGGGCTGAGGAAGAGGATGGATTGGCTGGACACCAGAGAACTTGACCACGCGGGTCTCCTGAGGGACGTTGGCGCGGGTGTCACACATAGCATGATTGGCCATAACATCCCTCACAGCAGCTGCCTCTGAGAGAAACTCAGAGCGAATTTCAGGGCAGGTTCCCGTAGAGACCCTGCGGTAGGTGCGGGCCTTTGGGCTCTTGGAGCCGGAAGAGAGGAACTCTTCATACTTTGCCTGGTCGAATTCTACGACGAGCGATTCGACCGTTTTCCCCTTGTAGAGGACGTCACCTTGCGCCACAACTTGTTCGTCAGTAACGAAAATAGTCCCCAGCGGAGTCGCCATCTCTTGTTTGGTACGGAGAAGAAAAATTCGGTGTAAAATTTCCTTGAATTAATTGAAAGATTACAACAAACTAATGCTCCGACTACAAGGGATGGAAGATGTTGAGCCTTGAATCTCCCCTTTGTTTAGTGCTGGGTTCTTCAAGTGGCGATGGAAAGTGAATCTTTTTTTTTCGTTGACCGGGTGAACGTCAGGAACTCTTGGGGATCTTCTCTTCGGTTGGTGGACGGAGTAACACAGCTCTGTCAACCAAAAATCTCAAAGAGATTGCAGGCAAAGATTAACTTATGCGTAGTAAGTTACTTGAAGAGTTGAACTCTCTCTCCTTCTCTTTGGAAGCTCTCAAGTCAAGTTCTTCTCTGATCTCTCCAAAAAAAAATTTTTTCCGACCCCTTCTCCATAGCAACGGGGCTATTTATAGAGGTTTCAGGGGCGAACGTGTCCCCTAAAAACACTCCATAATGGGGGTTAACTTTCCCGTTATGTGGGCAGTGATTGGCCCCATAACGAGGGCAGTTATAACTGAGACGCGGGTTTCGACCCTCGCGCCTTGGTGCCGCAGTGTTGGCTGAGACGCGGGTTTCGACCTACGCGCCTTGGTGCCGCAGCGCTGCTGAGACGCGGGTTTCGACCCACGCGCCTTGGTGCCGCAGCACTGCTGAGACGCGGGTTTCGACCTACGCGTCATGGTGCCGCAGTGCTGGCTGAGACGCGGGTTTCGACCCACGTGCCTTGGTGCCGCAGTGCTGGCTGAGACGCGGGTTTCGACCCACGCGTCTTGGTGCTACAGTGCTGGCTGAGATTAGCCCTGCGTCTGGAGCTTGGGACTCTGCTTTTTGGTGCCTTGTCTTTTAGTGATCTTTAGACAGCCTACAGAACCCCCTCCAAAGTTTTCGATATTTCGCAGTTAGCTGGGACGGATTTCGAAATACTTTGGACTCTAACTGAATCCACTCTTAGGACTGACAATGCTCCGGGTTTGATCTTGTTTGGAGTATGGCCTTCGTGAGTGTACTGTGGAATGATTAGTTGCTAATGTTGCATATTTAATGTCACATTTCCATACATATTTTAGAATAAAAGCCTGCATTGTCCTAATTATTTGTTTAATTTATTTGCAGGCCCAATCCTTAAGGAGATGAAGAGAAATGAGCCCAAAAGCCCACCAGAATTCTGAATTAAATCAGAGTTAATTCGTACACATAAAATCAGGGCAAAATCAAGAGGTTAAAACCGGTTGAGAAGAATCCTCTCAGAATCGATCGGTTAAAGCCAAGAATCCAAGGCCATTTCATCAGAATCCGGAGCTCAAACGACAAAACCAATAAAGGATAAAGCCAGAAGAAGACCCCGGAGAGACCCACCAATAGGGTGTGGCCACCTGGCCACACCCTTGCCGCAGAAACGCGGCTTTTGCCGCGTTTCTGCGGCAATCTTGGGGAGTTAGGGGGAGCGTTTGCTCCCCCGACCTCCCCGGGATCTTTGTGGTTGGGTATTTGCCTATAAAAGGCCATTATCTGCGCTGAAAATGAAGGCCAATGCAGATTAGGATTTAGCTTAGTTTTCATTTCTTAGTTTAGGTTTTTAGTCTTTCTTTTTATGTAATTTTAGTTTTCATTTATGTAATTCAGAGGAGATCGACTTTCATCGAAGAACAAGACTGAAGCTTGAGCTGGAGTGACACCGGTGTAAGACTTATTTCTTTTCTTTGATTGTAATGAAATCGAATCGGTGTTCTTTTTGTGTATGCACTTCTATTTAGTCTTCTTCTTCTTCTTCGTTTCTATTTTACTTTTCTTTTTCGTACAATCGTCTTCTAAGTGAGTCTAAAAGCATCGAAAGAGCCTTGCCATTGCGAGTGCCACCGATAGCTCATGACGATGGAATAGAGTCTCTCTCTGTATCATTTTATTCTTGAAGTAGTCTTGATGATGTAATGTGGACGAAGACCAATACTCGAATCTTATGGGCTATGCGCTGAATGCCTCCACTTCAAGGTAAAATCGTTGCTGAAAACTCGAGGTAAGCTTTTGACGAAAAGAAGGTAAGCAATTGTTTTTATTTCTTTTCTTTTATTTCTGTAAACTAAATTACAAACACCACTTCCTCCAAATCGTTTTCATTCTTCTTTCCACTTCATTTGTACTTTGTCGCTTTCTTTCGTTTTCTGATTTTTCACCTTCTTCATCTCCCGCTTTCTTCTTAACTTTAACAACTTTCTTTTCCATTTTCTTAACTTTAAAAACAGAGAAGAACTTTCGCTTGTTTTTTTTTATAACGATTTCAATAAAACTGTAAACGCTTCCATCGCAAAACGCTTCCATCGCAAACCCTCCTTGTGGATCACGACCCGCATTAGCCACTTGCTATAGCGGAAGTATTGAGCACTTGCACGTTTTTATTATAAGATCTAAAAATCCGTATTTTTTGTGCAGGTTTAGCTTCAATCAAATTTTGGCGCCGTTGCCGGGGAGGGTAAAACAGTTTTTATTGAAATCTGAATTTTTATTGCAAATTTTTAAGAACTAAACGAATCTTCTTCTCTGTTGCAGGCTATAGGTTGAAGAAAATAGGAACTTTGCATTGCAGTGACATATAAGTGGACCTGGGCCTCTGCTCTTGAAAGCAGAGACCAGGATCCCTCCAAATTGCCGCAAAATCCTGGCTTTTGCCGCAAATTTGCGGCAATAAGGAGTGCACTACTGATCATTTTTCAGCAGGGTCTCTGATTCTGCAAATACTTCTGCTGCATTACTTAGTTTCCTGTATTATTTACCCTATACCTGCTTAATAAAGTCAACAGTAAAAAATTAGTTGTAATCGTTAAAAGTTGATTAGACATTTGCATTTCTAGGCACGTGTCTTTTCAATTCATTTACTTTTATTGTTGAAGAGTGCTGGATGCAAGGTACGTAAGCATTGCATGTAGACTAGGAATCATCTCTTGCTTGATTTTCATGCTTTGAGTGTATCCTAGTTATATTTCTTGTACACTTGCACAATTCAATTTTAAGGGCATACCCGTAAATAAGATAAGGTGGGGATTTTATCACCCTTTCCTTAGCCCGCAAATCATTTTCCCAAGCACTCACTAACCCAAGCCTAATTTAATAAAAAGTAGACGTTGGCCCTAGGGACATCTCGGACTCATTTAGGAGATTATCCTAAGGGGGAAAAGTGTTGGAAATTGACTCTTGCAAAATCAGTGTCTAGGAAAGGGATTGAGGGCCGAAAGCCCGAAGGTTGGTGGTTACTTAATTAAGGAACGTCTCTGACGGAAAACCTCCCAACAACCTTGACCTTTCCTGGCTGATTAGCTTGTGGTCAACGTCTACACTAAACCTCCCGTGGACAGTCTAATCAGTTAGGAGTCGTCTAGGTCATAGGTCTACCCTAACTTAGGTTAGAATTTTTCTTTCTTGATTGTTTATTTGTTTGTTTCTTTTTGTTTGTATTGTGTGATATGGCTTACAGTCACAATTCTTTCCATACTAATAATAATCCATATTTCACACCAACTCCATTCTATTCGGATAATTCCAACCCGGCGTTTTACAATATGCATCAATCACATACACCGGGTTGGCCTTATCCGAATCAATATGACCCATACCCCCCATCTAATAACTATAATTTCCATAATGATTTCAACTCTTCACCGAGTCAGTGGGGATTCACCTCCCCCGAGCATAATTTCCAACTACCTTGCCCTCCTTCTCCACCCAGTCCACATTATGTTCAAGATTCATACTCAGTTCCACCCGTCCAAAATAGGAAACCATCAATTTTGGAACGGAGTATGCGTGAGTCCAAACACAAATCCCAAAATCTGATGGACTCACAATTTCAATACCACTTCCAAGACAACTCCTCATCTTTTCATCAAAACAATGAACCCATCAATTATGAAAAGATGCTAGAAGCCATGACTCATGCTCAAAATGCTAGAAATCGTGACATAGATATGATGGTCGAATCTCTACGTTCCCACCGTCCTGATGTCACTTACCATTCTGTTAGAGCCGAAGAGTCATGTTGTTTTGGAAATCAAAATTCTATTTCAGAACAACCATTTGAACTTGCCCAAACTCCAAATTTTGAAAAAGATATTGATAGTTTGGTTAGTTTTCCTTTTCCTGAAATAGAATTTGAAAATGATTATTATCCTGAACCCCAACTTAGTGATTCAATTCTATTTCCTGATTCGATTATGACTCCGGTATCTTCACCTGACTTCAATCTTTTCCCGGAGTCAACATTGGATCCTGTACCAATTCATAAAGAAATTGAATCACCCATCTTTGAGGATCATGTTGAACTTGACCAACTTTACAATTTTGAAAATCACATAGATAAATTGGCAAGTTCTTCAATTTTTGATATTGAACTCAATGAGATATGTGACCTAGACTCTCACATATGTGATCCAGTTCAACTTTCTGAATCAATATTGACTCCTGTTGTGTTACCAAACTTGAGTAATATTTTAGAGTCAGTTTTGATTCCTCCACCTATCATTCCTGAACTGGAATCACCCACATTAAGTCACATTCCATTGTTAGACAATACATGTGGACTAGAGTTTCAACTTCTTGACTTGGACCCAATTTCTGAGCCTATTTCGACTCTTGAACCTTTACTTGATTTAAGTCACCTTCCTGAGTCGGTATTAGTTCATGTCCTTCCTGAGTCCAAGTCAACTATTCTATCATTTCATACTCCATTCTGGGACGAGGTGGTTGACAAATTTGACTCCGAAATTTGTTATGAAATTTGGAAATTAGATGGGGTCACATACTTAATAAAAATCCTTCATGGACAAATCTTTTTAATGGGTTATATTAAAGATAGTGCTGGTGGGTTCCTCCGAGACCCAAGAAAAGTTGATTTGGCCATGTTTCGTGGACCAATCAGACCACCACCGGAACCACCACCTTAAGGTAACCTTTCCTTTCCTGTCGTCTTTTTCATGCATCTATGCATTAATTCATACATTAAGGACAATGCATGAGATAGGTGTGGGGAGGGTCTAACATAACTTTTCTTTTTGGTTTAAAAAAAAAATTGACATTTTTCTTTACTTTTAAAAACTTTTTAAAAAATAGAAACAATATTTTGACTTATTTTTGTAAGAAATTAAGTTAATTTTAAGGAATAGGAAAATCCAAATTAAGATTTCTTATACTTGGTCAAAATAAGATTATTTGTTTGATTTTTAGAGTTAGGAAGATAATTTGTCAAAGTAATTTGGTCTTGAACTTTACCTTGATGAAATATGCACACTTCATACACTTACACACTTAGGGTTCAAAACAAAGATTCTTATGCCTTATAAAAAAAATATATATATATAAACAAATCTAATTATTGATTAGCTAGGTGCTTTGGCCTAAGAAAGCCTTAGTATTTATGCAAAAGATAATTAGATGAGTTTGAAAAAAAAAAAAACAAGTCTAATTATTGACTACCTAGGTGCTTTGGCCTAAGCAAGCCTTGGTATTTATGCGAAAGATGATTAGATAAGTTTGAAAAGAAAAAAAATCTCTGATTAAGCTGGGTATTTGTGCCTAATAAAGCATAAGTATTCACGCCTAAAAGAGGTTCATATAATAAAATCCTTAGTTTTGTGGCCTTATTTGCTCGAGTCCTTAAGTCCTTGGGGGTGTTTTCTCACCTGGTGCCCTAAGACCGTTTGGTTTGGGAGTCATCGATTAAAGGCTCGTTACATGGGCAGATTAGAAAGCCTAATAAAACTAAGGAATAATACCACAAAAAAATTTTTAAGAAAAAAATAATAATAGCAACATATATATATAATAATAAGGCATAAGAGTAAGAGTTAATGAACCCTTAGTCAAAATTTTCACATTCACAAGGTGCATATGACTTAGGGTAACGTAATAGACTAGATGAGAAGCACAATTTGACTCCTTACTTTGATTGATAACAATTTTTGAATAGAGACTAAGTTTAGAAATGAAAAATTCGGCTTTCCTATAACTTATAGATTGCTTAGATCTTACAATCATATTTCAAATATTTTTCTCTTTCAAAATGCTTTTCGAAAATACTAACTCTTTATTTCTCTTTCTTTATGGATTTTGTGGGTGCAATCCGCTGAAAACCCTCACGAGACAAAACTCGTCCTCTAGGGGGAACCTAGAGGTTTAACGACTTGTTGCACATGCTCAGTGCAATCGCGCGACCTGCGAAAGTGGTCTAATAATCTCTAGTATAATTTTGTTGTTTTGCTCGAGGACGAGCAAAAGATAGGTATGGGGGTGTGATTAGTTGCTAATGTTGCATATTTAATGTCACGTTTCCATACTTATTTTAGAATAAAAGCCTGCATTGTCCTAATTATTTGTTTAATTTATTTGCAGGCCCAATCCTTAAGGAGATGAAGAGAAATGAGCCCAAAAGCCCACCAGAATTCTGAATTAAATCAGAGTTAATTCGTACACATAAAATCAGGACAAAATCAAGAGGTTGAAACCGGTTGAGAAGAATCCTCTCAGAATCGATCGGTTAAAGCTAAGAATCCAAGGCCATTTCATCAGAATCCGGAGCTCAAACGACAAAACCAACAAAGGATAAGCCAGAAGAAGACCCCGGAGAGACCTACCAACAGGGTGTGGCCACCTGGCCACACCCTTGCCGCAGAAACGCGGCTTTTGCCGCGTTTCTGCGGCAATCTTGGGGAGTTAGGGGAGCGTTTGCTCCCCCGACCTCCCCGGGATCTTTGTGGTTGGGTATTTGCCTATAAAAGGCCATTATCTGCGCTGAAAATTGAAGGCCAATGCAGATTAGGATTTAACTTAGTTTTCATTTCTTAGTTTAGGTTTTTAGTCTTTCTTTTTATGTAATTTTAGTTTTCATTTATGTAATTCAGAGGAGATCGACTTTCATCGAAGAACAAGATTGAAGCTTGAGCTGGAGTGACACCGGTGTAAGACTTATTTCTTTTCTTTGATTGTAATGAAATCGAATCGGTGTTCTTTTTGTGTATGCACTTCTATTTAGTCTTCTTCTTCTTCTTCGTTTCTATTTTACTTTTCTTTTTCGTACAATTGTCTTCCAAGTGAGTCTAAAAGCATCGAAAGAGCCTTGCCATTGCGAGTGCCACCGATAGCTCATGACGATGGAATAGAGTCTCTCTCTGTATCATTTCATTCTTGAAGTAGTCTTGATGATGTAATGTGGACGAAGACCAATACTCGAATCTTATGGGCTATGCGCTGAATGCCTCCACTTCAAGGTAAAATCGTTGCTGAAAACTCGAGGTAAGCTTTTGACGAAAAGAAGGTAAGCAATTGTTTTTATTTCTTTTCTTTTATTTCTGTAAACTAAATTACAAACACCACTTCCTCCAAATCGTTTTCATTCTTCTTTCCACTTCATTTGTACTTTGTCGCTTTCTTTCGTTTTCTGATTTTTCACCTTCTTCATCTCCCGCTTTCTTCTTAACTTTAACAACTTTCTTTTCCATTTTCTTAACTTTAAAAACAGAGAAGAACTTTCGCTTGTTTTTTTTATAACGATTTCAATAAAACTGTAAACGCTTCCATCGCAAACCCTCCTTGTGGATCACGACCCGCATTAGCCACTTGCTATAGCGGAAGTATTGAGCACTTGCACGTTTTTATTATAAGATCTAAAAATCCGTATTTTTTGTGCAGGTTTAGCTTCAATCATGGAACTCTTTGAAGCCGCCAAAATTGATCGCTTTGATTGTCTAGATACACAGTCTACCTCCCCGATGCTTTGAGTTTGTCGTTAGTGTACTTTAAACTAGGGGTGGACAGTCGTCTGTTTGTGCCAGTGTACTATTGAGCTGAATTGCAGAAGTAAGGACTGAACGCCAGTTCTGTGGATACAGGGGTAATGCTGCTTTATAGACGCGCCTTCTATAGGGATGCATCTTTTGGGATGACAACGCGATTGTTACTCCATGAGGTAGACGCGACTTTTGGAATGAAGACGCGGCTTTTCGGACGCAACGCTGGCTTAATTAAGAAGGTGCATCCATCGGAGGGACGCGTCTCTTGGGATGAAGACGCGACTGTTGGATGCGAATCCGTGCCATGAGTATGTTGCCATGTGTCCTGTAGAATTGAGGAGACACCTTCTTTTTGGCGTGCGAACTTCGCGCTGCACTTAATGCACTGTCCACGCGTCAGGCGGTGATTAGGCGTCGAGCCAAGCGCCGCGTATCTTTGCGAATCACTGTGCCTATAAAAGGAAATAGTCCTTCAAGAGTTATCATTAGACTCTCCTTCGTCTTCGTGTGCATCTGTTAGGATTTGAGAAAGGAGCTTCCTTTGTTCTCTTTTCCTTCATCTAACATCGGATCCTTGATCGCAATGGCACCAAAGGCCAAGCATACTGCTTCGTCTTCAAAGGCGGTCGTCCCTGAAACTCAGAGGGGCGGTTTCTCCATGCAGGAAACCCCTCTTTCAGGTATAAGAAGCCATCGGACTTGATTTCCACCATTAAAGGGGGTTTACAAAGTTCCTTCAACTCTTAAATTCCTTTTGAATGTGAACCGCCAATGCGGGCTTATGCCTGTGTTTAATCTTCAGGCGCAGTTTTTTAGTCGATCAACAGGGCGCAGGTCTGATGACCTCTACTTCTTTTATCTGCTCGGATCTGCGTCTGCTTGTTGAACACAGAGCCCCAATGAGCCTTGTGTTTTGAATCCAACACTTAGAATATTTCTAAGTGTGAGAGATTCAGACGCAGATTTCTCATGACTCTTGCGTCTTGTGAAATCAAATGCTGGTCCTCATGAATCTTGCGTCTGAGTCCAATACATAGAAATTTTTCATAAGTCTTGGATTTTTAAAACGCGGGCTCCATACTAGCCTTGCGATCATTAGATCTGGACGCAGATTTTGATGATCTCCGCGTCTGGGTTCATTCCTGCATTTGAGTTGTAAATACTTGATCATTTTCTTTCAGATTTCTGATCAAGTATTATTTTCTTTTGTAGTACGATATTCCTCCAACCCTCTCTTCAAGAAATGTTACTTCGGGCACGTAGGCGGTGCTGACCGCAACCTAACCTTCGTGTTGCAGAGGACTACTCCTGTGACTACTGACAAGTCGAAGGAGCGAAGGGAAAGATCTCCAAGGTCGACATGAGGACCTTCCGGGAAATCATGACCGACGCAGATTTTGAGACTGATTCACGTATTCCGTTAAAGAAACCCGTCTTCTTCTTTGGGGACAACATCGGCGAGGACGGTCACATCTTGCATGACGGCGATTATAAGTGGCTTCGCCAAATAGGGGGTAGGAAATTCTTTCTTCCAAATATGGAGAGAATGTATCCCTTATCCTATTTTCAGCACGTGTCTGTCCCCCGGGCAATGGAATGGGAGCTTGCCCGACTTGTCCCCAATGTCTCTCTCGGCATACTGGGCGCCAGGAAGGTACACCCTGCCGGTCATGGGAGGGAAGTTTTTGGCTTGTTTCCTGGATTACTCAGGTCTGAGTACCCAGAGGGGAAACCCCTCAGCTCAGCACCACCTTCATCAATCAATTCATGAAGGTAAGAGGTGATTTTTCAGGTGATTTCCGCCCGCTTGGGTGGGTCCATTCCTCCGACAAAGCCTGGTGGGCAAGATGGTGGGCTTTGTCCTCGCTGAACTCGGAGGTCTATTGGAACAAGTGGGATTGCGTCATGCGGTCAGGGCCGTGCAGTATGGCATCCCGCAAAGTTCCCACAACTTTTATGGGATCCTGGAGCACTACAACCCTTTGACGGGGACATTCTTCACCCCCATCGGAGAGATGGGGCTCGCCCTGCATGAACTATATGAAGTTTCGGGGCTGGTCATGGGAGACGCCCCCTATGAAGAATATGTTCCCACTTCTGAGGAGCTTCATCTCTTGAGGAAAGAGTGCCCTCAGATATATGAGATCTACTGGGAAGTGTTGTGCCACTTTCACATCTGCGGTCAAATAACCTCCTGGAGAACTAGGGGAGTTAAGCAGATGTCTTGGGCGAGCTACTTGTTTAATGGTATAACTGAGAAAGATCACTCAGTGACCATTCTAGCTCCCAGCTCCGAAGAAGAAGTCGCCGAGAGGATTGATGCCTCTGTGAGTTCTTATACCACGGAGTCGAATGAAGACACTTTCAAAGCTGATACGGTTTTTGAAAGTTTCCATCATCAAGCCCGGGTCCCCATTTCTGAGCGGGCATTACTGGCGGGCTTCCTCATGCTTTGGCTGAAGCGCTGTGTAGTGCCGACACTGCCGCATGAAGTGATTGTTGCCGATGTGGTGTATCTGGCGGTCCTATTGGCCTATGGTAGGTTGATTGGTTGCTAATGTTGCATATTTAATGTCACATTTCCATACTTATTTTAGAATAAAAGCCTGCATTGTCCTAATTATTTGTTTAATTTATTTGCAGGCCCAATCTTTAAGGAGATGAAGAGAAATGAGCCCAAAAGCCCACCAAAATTCTGAATTAAATCAGAATTAATTCGCACTCACTAAATCAGGGCAAAATCAAGAGGTTGAAATCGGTTGAGAAGAATCCTCTCAGGATCGATCGGTTAAAGCCAAGAATCCAAGGCCATTTCTTCAAAATCTCGGAGCCAAACTGCAAAACCAACTCCAGATAAAGTCAGAGGGAGAAACCTGGGAGACCCACCAACAGGGTGTGGCCACCTGGCCACACCCTGGCCGCGGAAACGCGGCTTTTGCCGCGTTTCCGCGGCAATCTTGGGGAGTTAGGGGGAGCGTTTGCTCCCCCGATCTCCCCGGGATCTTGGTTGTTGGGTTTTTGCCTATAAAAAGGCATTTTCTGTGCTGAAAGTGGACGTCAATGCATATTAGGATTTACCTTAGTTTTCATTCCTTAGTTTAGGTTTTTAGTTTTTCTTTTTATGTATGTAATTTGTATGTAACTTAGGGTAGAAGAAGATTCATGTAAGTAAGAAAGGGGCTGATGTTGAGAGTGACACCGACGATGTACCCTACTCCTTTCTTTCATTGTCTCAGCAAGTAATAAAGGTAAATGCTTTGTTTGTTTTCTATTCTGCTTTACTTTACATTTGTTTTACTTTCCTTTTCCTCTTCTACTTTACCTTGGTTGTATGTGTTGAGTGTACAAGTGAATTCCAAAGCAAGTATAACCAAGCTATGTGAGAGCCAGCGATAGTTCATGAAGACGTTCTCCTCTTCCAATATCCGCATCACTTCGTTCTTGCTAGGCTTGACGATATAATGTGCACGGGGACCGAGCTCGAGTTTATGATCTATGTGTTGAACGCCTCCGAAGCAAAAAGGTAGAACTTGCAAGAAGGTTTCCAAGTAAGTCAACACTCAACCTAGGTAAGTATTTCTTTACTTTTCTCTCTCTCTTTTCTTTTACTTCTTATGTATAGACCAACACCTCCTCAAACTCTTTCTTCTCCACTTCATTGTACACAGTCGCTTTTCATCGTTTTCTGATTTTCCATCTTCTTCATCTCTCGCTTTCATCTTAACTTTAACCATTAACTTTCTTTTCTTTTTCTTAACTTTAAAAACAGAGAAGAACCTTCGCTTATTTTCATAAGATTTCAATAAAGACACGTAAAGCTTCCATCGCAAACCCTCCTTGTGGATCACGACCCGCATAGCCACTTGCTATAGCGGAAGAATTGAGCACTTGCACATTTCTTTTCTTAAGTTCTCTAATCTCGTATTTTGTGTGCAGGTTTAGCCTCAATCAAACTTTGGCGCCGTTGCCGGGGAGGGTAACATGTTTTTTATTGAAATCTGAATTTTTTTGAAATTTTTTTTAGAACTAAACGAATTTTCTTCTCTGTTGCAGGTTACAGGGCAATAAAGTAGGAAATTAATATTGCAGTGACATATAAGTGGCCTTGGGCCTCTGCTCCAAAAAAGCAGAGACCAAGGGCCCTCTGAATTGCCGCGTTTCCACGGCAAAAGCCGCGGATCCGCGGCAAGGAAGAGTTGACTACTAACAGCTTTTTTACAGGGCTGCTTAGTTTAAAAAATTTCTAGTTTGCTGCAGCTTTAATTTTTCTTATATGCCATAACATAAGCCTGCTAATAATCAACAGTAAAATATTTGTTGAAAAGATAAAAAAATTGATTAGACATTTGCATTTTAGGCACGTGTCTTTTTAATTCCTTTATTTTTTACTGTTGAAGAGTGCTGGAGCAAGGTATGTTTGCATTGCATCTAGAATAGGACTATCTCTTGGTTGATTTATATCGCTTAGAGTGCATCTTATTTATCTTGTACACTTGCACAAAAATTGATCTTAAGGACACCACCCAATAATAAGATAAGGTGGGGATTTAATCACCCTTCCTTAGCCCAAAAATCACATTTCAAGCCTCACTAACCCAAGCCTAACTAAAATTGAGTAGACGTTGGCCCTAGGGACATCTCGGACTCAATTAGGAGATTATCCTAAGGGGAAAAAATGTTGGAATCTAACTCCTGCAAAATCAGTGTCTAGGAAAGGGATTGAGGGCCGAAAGCCCGAAGGTTGGTGGTTATTTAATTAAGGAACGTCTTTGACGGAAAACCTCCCACCAACCTTGCCCTGACCTGGCTGATTAGCTTGTAGTTAAAGTCTACATTAGACCTCCTGTGGACAGTCTAACGAGTTAGGAGTCGTCTAGGTCCTAAGTCTACCCTAACTTAGGCTAGAATTTTTTCTTTTTTGTTTATTTGTTTGTTTTTCTTTGTTTGTATTCTATTGTGTGATATGGACTATAATAATAATTTTTTCAACTACAATAATAATCCATATTACACACCGACTTCATTTTCGGATATTACCAACCCGGCATATCATAACTTTGACCAACCTAGTGTGCCGGATTGGTCTTATCCGAATCAATATAACCCATACCCCCCATCTAATAACTATAATTTCCATAATGATTTCAACTCTTCACCGAGTCAGTGGGGATTCACCTCCCCCGAGCATAATTTCCAACCACCTTGCCCTCCTTCTCCACCCAGTCCACTTTATGTTCAAGATTCATACTCAGTTCCACCTGTCCAAAATAGGAAACCATCAATTATGGAAATGAGTATGCGTGAGTCCAAACACAAATCCCAAAATCTGATGGACTCACAATTCCACTACCATTTTCAAGACAATTCTTCATCTTTTCATCAAAATAATGAACCTATCAACTATGAAAAGATGCTTGAAGCCATGACTCAGGCTCAAAACACTCGTAATCGTGACATAGATATGATGGTCGAATCTCTACGTTCCCACCGTCCTGATGTCACTAACTATTCTGTTAGAGCCGAAGAGTCATGTAGTTTTGAAAATCAAGATTCTATTTCAGCACAACCATTTGAACTTACCCAAACTCCAAATGATATTGATAGTTTGGCTAGTTTTCCTTTTCCTGAAATAGAACTTGAAAATGAATATGATCCTGAATCCCAACTTAGTGATTCAATTCTATTTCCTGATTCGATTATGACTCCGGTATCTTCAGCTGACTTCAATCTTTTCTCGGAGTCAACATTGGATCCTGTACCAATTCATAAAGAAATTGAATCACCCATCTTTGAGGATCATGTTGAACTTGACCAACTTTACAATTTTGAAAATCCCATGGATAAATTGGCAAGTTCTCCAATTTTTGATATTGAACTCAATGAGATATGTGACCTAGATTCTCAAATCTGTGATCCAGTTCAACTTTCTGAATCAATCTTGACTCCCGTTTTGTTACCAAACTTGAGTAATATTTTAGAGTCAGTTTTGATTCCTCCACCTATCATTCCTGAACTGGAATCACCCATATTAGGTCACGTTCCATTGTTGGAAAATACATGTGGACTGGAGTTTCAACTTCTTGACTTGGACCCAATTTCTGAACCTATTTCGACTCTTGAACCTTTACTTGACTTAAGTTACCTTCCTGAGTCGGTATTAGTTCCTGTACTTCCTGAGTCCAAGTCAATCATTCTATCATTTCATACTCCTTTCTGGGACGAGGTGGTTGACAAATTTGACTCCGAAATCAATTATGGAATATGGAAATTAGATGGGGTTAAATATTTAATAAAGATCCTTTATGGATACATCTTTTTAGTGGGTTATATTAAAGTAATTTCTGGTGGGTTCCTCCGAGACCCAAGAAAAGTTGATTGGGCCATGTTTCGTGGACCAATCAGACCACCACCGGAGCCACCACCATAAGGTAACACTTTCCTTCCCTTTCTTCTTTTTCATGCATCTATGCATTAATTCATACATTGAGAACAATGCATGAGATAGGTGTGGGGGAGGGTCTAACATAACTTTTCTTTTTCTTAAAAAAACAAAAAAATTAACACTTTTCTTTACTTTTAAAAAACTTTTTGAAAAATAGAAACAATATTTTGACTTATTTTTGTAAGAAATTAAGTTAATTTTAAGGAATAGGAAAATCCAAATTAGGATTTCTTATACTTGGTCAAAATAAGATTATTTGTTTGATTTTTAGAGTTAGGAAGATAATTTGTCAAAGTAATTTAGTCTTGATCTTTACCTTGATGAAATATGCACACTTCATACACTTACACACTTAGGGTTCAAAAACAAATATTCTTATGCCTTATAAAAAATATATATATAAACAAATCTAATTATTGATTAGCTAGGTGCTTTGGCCTAAGAAAGCCTTAGTATTTATGCAAAAGAAAATTAGATGAGTTTGAAAAAAAAAAAAAAAAAAACAAGTCTAATTATTGATTAGCTAGGTGCTTTGGCCTAAGCAAGCCTTAGTATTTATGCGAAAGATGATTAGATAAGTTTGAAAAGAAAAATCCTCTGATTAAGCTGGGTATTTGTGCCTAATAAAGCATAAGTATTCACGCCTAAAAGAGGTTCATATAATAAAATCCTTACTTTTGCGGCCTTGTTTACTCGAGTCCTTAAGTCCTAGGGGTGTCTTCTCACCTGGTGCCCTAAGACCGTCTGGTTTGGGAGTCATCGATTAAAGGCTCATTACATGGGCAGATTAGAAAGCCAAATAAACTAAGGAATAACACCACAAAAAAAAGTATATATATAAAAATAAATAAGGCATAAGAGTAAAAGTTAATGAACCCTTAGTCAAAATTTTCACAGTCATAAGTGCATATGACTTAGGGTAAAGTAATAGACTAAATGAGAAGTACAATTTGACTCCTTACTTTGATTGATAACAAATTTTTGAATAGAGACTAAGTTTAGGAATGAAAAATTCGGCTTTCCTATAACTTATAGATTGCTTAGATCTTACAATCATATTTCAAATATTTTTCTCTTTCAAAATGCTTTTCGAAAATACTAACTCTTTATTTCTCTTTCTTTATGGATTTTGTGGGTGTAATCCGCTGAAAACCCTCACGAGACAAAACTCGTCCTCTAGGGGGAACCTAGAGGTTTAACGGCTTGTTGCACATGCTCAGTGCAATCGCGCGACCTGCGAAAGTGGTCTAATAATCCTTAGTATAAATTAGTTGTTTTGCTCGAGGACGAGCAAAAGATATGTATGGGGGTGTGATTGGTTGCTAATGTTGCATATTTAATGTCACATTTCCATACTTATTTTAGAATAAAAGCCTGCATTGTCCTAATTATTTGTTTAATTTATTTGCAGGCCCAATCTTTAAGGAGATGAAGAGAAATGAGCCCAAAAGCCCACCAAAATTCTGAATTAAATCAGAATTAATTCGCACTCACTAAATCAGGGCAAAATCAAGAGGTTAAAACCGGTTGAGAAGAATCCTCTCAGGATCGATCGGTTAAAGCCAAGAATCCAAGGCTATTTCTTCAAAATCTCGGAGCCAAACTGCAAAACCAACTCCAGATAAAGTCAGAGGGAGAAACCGGGGAGACCCACCAACAGGGTGTGGCCACCTGGCCACACCCTGGCCGCGGAAACGCGGCTTTTGCCGCGTTTCCGCGGCAATCTTGGGGAATTAGGGGGAGCATTTGCTCCCCCGATCTCCCCGGGATCTTGGTTGTTGGGTTTTTGGCCTATAAAAAGGCATTTTCTGTGCTGAAAGTGGACGTCAATGCATATTAGGATTTAGCTTAGTTTTCAATCCTTAGTTTAGGTTTTTAGTTTTTCTTTTTATGTATGTAATTTGTATAACTTAGGGTAGAAGAAGATTCATGTAAGTAAGAGAGAGGGGCTGATGTTGAGAGTGACACCGACGATGTACCCTACTCCTTTCTTTCATTGTCTCAGCAAGTAATAAAGGTAAATGCTTTGTTTGTTTTCTATTCTGCTTTACTTTACATTTGTTTTGCTTTCCTTTTCCTCTTCTACTTTACCTTGGTTGTATGTGTTGAGTGTACAAGTGAATTCCAAAGCAAGTATAACCAAGCTACGTGAGAGCCAGCGATAGTTCATGAAGACGTTCTCCTCTTCCAAGATCCGCATCACTTCGTTCTTGCTAGGCTTGACGATATAATGTGCACGGGGACCGAGCTCGAGTTTATGATCTATACGTTGAACGCCTCCAAAGTAAAAAGGTAGAACTTGCAAGAAGGTTTCCAAGTAAGTCAACACTCAACCTAGGTAAGTATTTCTTTACTTTTCTCTCTCTCTTTTCTTTTACTTCTTATGTATAGACCAACACCTCCTCAAACTCTTTCTTCTCCACTTCATTGTACACAGTCGCTTTTCATCGTTTTCTGATTTTCTATCTTTTTCATCTCTCGCTTTCATCTTAACTTTAACCATTAACTTTCTTTTCTTTTTCTTAACTTTAAAAACAGAGAAGAACCTTCGCTTATTTTCATAAGATTTCAATAAAGACACGTAAAGCTTCCATCGCAAACCCTCCTTGTGGATCACGACCCGCATAGCCACTTGCTATAGCGGAAGAATTGAGCACTTGCACATTTCTTTTCTTAAGTTCTCTAATCTCGTATTTTGTGTGCATGTTTAGCCTCAATCATAGGTACATCGCTCTCCTTCCGGCAATAGTGGCCGGAATTCAAAGTGGGTTGCGAGCCCTGACTCAGAGCTTGTGTAAAGTGGAGGCCATCGTTGACTCAGAAGGAAGACCGGAGGTTGACTCGGAGGGGAGGCCGAGAGTAAAGACTCCCAACCCCCAGATCGAGCTTCCCTACACGTACCTAATGGCTTGGTACGTTATGCACTGCCCCTCGCTAATGACGCCAGTGTCTCGATCCGAGGGGTTTGTCCCTTTTGTGCAGTGGCTGGAGAGCTCGAGCTGGTCCAACAACTATATGTTCTACGTTCGGAAACACATATTTGCCGTGTCCACCTCATCTTCGGACTCGCTTTTCGAATCCCAAGTGGCTTTGTACGCTTCCTTTTCAACCGGCCTCTTTTGCTTCAAGGAGAAAGTCACCTTTTTCTTGAACTCGGGACAATCGGCCATGATGTGCCTGGGTTTGCGGCAATTGTAGCATATGATTCTTCTCTCCTCCTTCCCTTCCAATTTCCTTCTAAAGTTGAGTTTGTTCTTGCGGTACAACCTCTTCACATTTCTTACCAGGAGAGATAGCTCTTCATCATCTTCTTCATCTTCTTCATCGTCGTTGATAGTGGAGGAAGACTTGAAGGCTATGGATTTCTTCTTTTGAGGTACCGCTTCTTCTCTTGCCTTCTTTTCCATCTCATGAGTCTTAAGGTTTCCAATAAGACTTATGAGATCCATTTCATCTTTATCATTCAACTCCTTTAAGGTGGTAGCCTTTATCTCCCATGATGAAGGAAGAGCTCGAATCACTTTTCGCACCTTTTAGTCATTGCTTATGACATCACCTAAAGAGAAAAGAGCATTAGTAATCTTAGTAAACTTGGTAATCATAGAATCAATAGACTCATCTTCAAGCATTTTAAAACTTTCATATTGGGACCTCAAGAGATCTATTTTGGCTCTCTTGACTTGTGAAGTCCCTTCATGTGTGACCAACAAGTGTTGCTAAATCTCATAGGCGGATTGGCAATGTATAACCAGTGTAAGATCATCCTCATTCAAGGCGGTGAGAAGGGAATTTTGAGCCTTAGAATTAGCCTCATATTCTTTGTAGGTAAAGTCGGACCAAGTGCCCTCCTCACTATCGGGTCTACTATAGGGTTTGGTCAAGGATTTAGCAACTAAACTACCTAGGGATTGTAGAAAGATAGTCATCCTAACCTTCCAAATGGGAAAATTGAGTCCATCAAATTTAGGAGGGGTCTTAATGTTGTCAGCCATGTTTACTAGTGTATGAATGAAAGAATGCAAATAGTGATTAGCAAATTTTTAGGATCTCTCTAAAGATGTTAAGCCAAAACCTAGAGTCCAAGCTCTGATACCAATTGAAATCACCTAGAAGGGGGGTGATTTGGTGATAATGCTAATCAATGCACAATGATTGAGGCTAAACCTGCACACAAAATACGAGATTATAGAACTTAAGAAAGGAATGTGCAAGTGCTCAATTCTTCCGCTATAGCAAGTGGCTATGCGGGTCGTGATCCACAAGGAGGGTTTGCGATGGAAGCGTTACAGTTCTTTATTGAAATCTTTTAAGAAAATAAAACGAAGGTTCTTCTCTGTTTTTAGTTATGAAAATGAAAAAGTAAGTTATATTAAGGTTAGAAGAAAATGAAAGATGAAGAAGGTGGAAAATCAGAAAATAATAAAAGCGACTATGTACAATGAAGTGGAGAAGAAAGAGTTGGAGGAGATGGTGGTGATCTATACTAAAGAAGTAAAAGAAAAGAAAGAAAGAAAGTGTAGAAATACTTACCTAGGTTGAGTGATGACTTACCTGGAAACCGTTGCATGTTCTACCTTTACTTCGGAGGCATTCAACTCATAGATCATAAGCTCGAGCTCAGTCCCCGTGCACATTATATCGTCAAGCCTAGTAAGAACGAAGTGATGCGGATCTTGGAAGAGGAGAACGTCTTCATGAACTATCACTGGCTCTCACGTAGCTTAGTTATACTTGCTTTGGAATTCACTTGTACACTCAACAACAACAACCAAGGTAAAGTAGAAGAGGAAGACGAAACAAAAGAAAATACAAACATAAAAAGAACTTTTACCTTTATTAATTGCAGAGACAATGGAAGAAAGGAGGAGGGTACATCGTCGGTGTCACTCTCAACTTCAGCCTCTCTCTCTTACTTACATGAATCTTCTTCTACCCTAAGTTACATACAGATTACATAACAAGAAAAGAAACCTAAACTACAAAGAATTAAAACTAGGCTAAATCCTAATCTGCATTGTCGTCCCTTTTGCCTTTGACTGCAGGTATTTATAGGAGAAAATGGAGAGGGTAGAGGAGTATGAAGATAAGTAAATCTGGCAATTTTTGAACTCCCCTTATCTTCAAACTTGATTTGAGGTGGATATTCAGTTCTGATCTGTAGTTTGTTGGCCTGTTGATTGCTGAATATCACTTATCAAATGACAGAATTAAAAATAATAATCAACATAAGAGTTGTAGCTCTGTCAGTCTGCTTTCTGGATCATCTTGAATCATCAGAATTGAGATTCTGTAGCAAAAGTTATGATTCAAATACTAAAATATATCCAGTCAGAATCTGAATCAAACTTGTTTGATCTTTGCTTTAACCGATCGATTCTGAGAGGATTCTTCTCAACCAGTTTTCAACCTCTTGATTTTGCCCTGATTCAGTGTGTGTGAATTAATTCTGATTTAATTCAGAATTTTGGTGGGCTTTGGGCTCATTTCTCTTCATCTCCTTGAAGAATGGGCCTGCAAATAAAATTAGCATTTAATTAGGACAATGCAGGCTTTTATTCTAAAATAAGTATGGAAATATGATATTTAATATGCAACATTAGCGACTAATCACACAATTAAAAATGTTACGATGCAACGATCACCCAAAACAAGACTAGAAGCCGAATACCCCGTGAAGGGCTCTGAACTCCTTCCTCGTGATTCCTCTAGATAAGAGTTTGAGGTGCGTATTGCAATCTTGTTGTATGAGTATTTGATCGACAATATGAATATGAAACAAGTGTATATAGCAATAAATATGAAGAGCAAGTACAATGTTGCAATGAATATGTAGAGCAAGAAAATGAAGCAATGAATAAGAATCAATGAATATAAAGCAAAGAAATAAAGCAAGAAGCAAGTAAACCAAACGCAAACACCGAGAATTTTTCTGAGGTTCGAGCACCCAGCTCTACGTCCCCGCCTTCACCCAGAAGGATTTCTAACCACTATAACTTCACAAAGAGTTACAATCACACCGGAGTACCAAACTCCACAATCTCGAAAACAAGTATTTCTTGGTGATCAAAAGACCACAAACTCTCTTTTGCAAAAGCCTCTTTCCCTTACAAGAACCCTGTAGAACAATGGTTAGAATTGAAGCTCAAATATTGTAAGTGGAAAAAAAAAAAAAGAACTTGAGAGAGTTTTGAAACTAAAACTTCAGGAATGAGAGATTCTTCAGCACAAAAACCAAGGACCAAACTCTTTTAAAAGTCTTTTGAAAACTTGAGTATTTTGCAAATGCTTATTGTTAAAAACATAACCCTAATCACCCCTATTTATAGGATAAAGCTAGGGTTTAAAGGGTAAACTCATATAATAGTAATTAGGAAGTATTTGACCTATAAAATATCCCCTAAGTTCGTTTAGAAACAAAAAAGAATCAATTAAAACGTGTTTTAAAAAACTAGCCGTTATGGCAGAAAACCCACTCACGGTCGACCGGCCGGTCGACCGGGTTTCAAATAAAAAGAGCCGTTACGGCTCCCGGTCGACCGAAACAAACAGAGAGTTACTGTCTTGCAGTCAGTCGACCGTGCGGTCGACCGATAGGGTCCGGTCGATCGGGAAACGTGCACACATGCATGCACCCAACGGTCAGATTCCCGATCGACCGGTCGGTTGACCGATCTAACCTGACATAGAGTCGGTCGATCGATCGGTCGACCGGCTCAAGTCAAAAACTGAATTTGAAAAAGAATTTGAAGGAGATTTTGGAGTTTTATAAAATAGTTTTGATTAGAACTATGTATAATGTACAAAATTGAATTTATAAGCAAAAGGCTTTATTTAAAAATATTTTGTATATATTTATAGGGGAAATATTTAGAAATGACATGTGCGCAAAAACGTGTGTGTAGGAATTTTGAGCTTCAACCTATCCACTATTCTTTAACAAAACTATAAAACTAAAAATAAATCTAATGAAGTCTCTTGAGCCATGCAATGCCTTCTCTTCTATGAACATTCCTTCTTGTGTCATTTGCCTTATTTGCTCCATGAACCTAGAAAGTCTTGCAAAAGCCAAGCAATGGCCTTCAAAATAGTACTAACCTGAAACTCATCTTGAACAAACTTATTAGTACCAATATAACTCTTAAGTGTTTTGTTATCATCAAAACTCTAAACAAATGGAGAGTGTAACCTCTTGGGCCAACAAGGTGGGGTTAAGGCTGCGCTTTTCTGGGCTAGTTTAGCTTAGCCATATGGGCGAGGCTAGTACTTGGTCCTTTTTTAGGCTTCTCTAGCCTAACGGCCTGGGGCAGAGCTAAAACTTAGCTTATACTAAACTATTCTAGCGTTGTCGTACAAGCGAGACTATCCTCTGCTTATCTGAAGCTTATCCTCAGGACATAACTTTGACTTAGCATTTCGTCCCTCCCCCTTTTTCCTTATTTAATGCTAACTTATTTCCTGCTTGTATTGCAGTGTGTTGTGCTCTCCATTTTTTTGTCCTGATGAAGAAGAACAAAGACTTGCCCTTTGATTTTCAAGTTAAAGCTTTGATCATAAGCAGGAGGAACACATTGGAACAGCTGATGCGCGTTCCAAGGAGAAGCTGGCAGTCGCTTATCTGAGATGATCCATTTCGAGAAGGGGCTGGTAGTTGCTTATCCGAGATGATCCACTTTGGGAAGGGGCTGGTAGTCGCTTATCTGAGATGATCCTTCAGGAAGGCGGACGTCGCCAGTAAGGTCTCGGATCCTTCCTTTGCCAATTTGTTTAAGGAAGATCCAGCTTTCTGGTGGCAACCAATCCCTTGCCAATTTTGATCATAGAAGATCCAGCTCCTTGATGGCAACAAATCTCTTGCCAATTTTCATCAAAGAAGATCCAGCTTCTTGATGGTAAAATCTGCCATTAAGCGAAGGATTACGGCCTTGTGCGGGAGGAAGATCTTTCTTATTCAGTTGGGATGGTTTATCACCCTAAAAGTTGATAGGACAACATGTTTGCCTTTAGAGCAATGATTCTGTTGTATGAAAGAAAATCTTAATGTACCAATGTATCTTCCCTTTTGAATCAATAAAAATTTTACTTTTTGCCCGTCTACTTTGCTTCCCTTCTTTTCACTTTGAATTTTGAAAGCAACTGGAATGGACTGGCTTAGGTAAAAAGCTCTTAGAGGAGCTAACCTTCCAGCGAAGTTGAGGATGGATCTCCAGCTAAGTTAGAAACGAGCTCTCAGCGGAGCTAGCGCAAAGTTTCCTGCGAAGCTGAAGATGAACTTTCAGCGAAGTTAAAGCCCAACTTTCGGCTAAGTTACTCAAGCGTTGCGCGAAGTCAACGCTGCACTCGCAGCGGAGCTAGCCCTTGCGGGGCTGAAGCAAGGCTTCTCGGGGAAGGCGCTTAGGTGCCATTTCAAATTAATTTGAAACGACCACCTGCGCTCCTTTTGAGGAGGCGAAGTTAGATATTTTTATGTCTATAAAAGCCCGATGGGCTGAAAGAGAAGATTACCTTCTCTTAAAACCAAAATTTCAGAGAGCGAAACTCCCTCTCTCTTTCTTCCTCAGACAGATTTTTAGAACTTCACAGTTCTTTATGGCTCCCAAATGACGAGCGGGCAAAGAGGCAGCGACTTCTGCTATGGAGGCGCCCTCTCCTCCTACGATCATCGAATGCCCTATTGCGGGTAAAGATTTTTTTCCTCTTATCTAGAGATTTTCATCTCTTTTCGAAGCCATTTACTAGCTACTTCATGGTGAATCTGGAGTGGTTCACCGTGATCTAGTGATCTCAGGGAGTCGCTATCCCTTAATTTATCTTTGCCGAATTTTTAGGGGATTTAATTCCCCTTAATTTCTCAACTTGAAATTTAGAAACCAATGGTTTCTTCTCTAAGCTTCTATGCGAAGCTAGCCCTTAGAGCGGTTCACATTTTATCAAATGACAGGACGTGAAGCTAGCTCTAGAGGCGTAGCTAGGAAGAGGACTTTAAAGTCTTTTGAACAGTTTTAGGCACAAGTGCCTTTTCAGCGAAGTTAGCCCTTGGGGCTTTTTCGCACTCTGTTCAGCGACAGAACGCGAAGCTAAGCTCCCGGAGCGAAGCTAACTGTACTACCCCGTTCCCGGAATACGTACTTAGTTGCGTATTCAGATTTTCGGTCGTATTTTTTCGATTTGTTTCCTGTATTTATTCTGTATTATGAATTTCTTTTATGACTGTTTTGTCTTGGATTTGGATTCGTGGATTCGGAGTCAGCCCTAGTCTGAACCGAGGACCCGATCATAGTATATTATTTAATTTGGTCTTTTCGATACTTAGATTTGACCGATTTCAGTTTCAAATATTATTTTCCAATATAATCTATTTTCTATGATTTTCTAGATTTTTCTGGAATCAAAACGAAAGTCTTCAAAACCGCTGTCGGCTAGTGCCGCTGACCGATTCCTGGATTTTTAATTCTCAAACAGTTTGGAATTTCATGATGATTCTTTAGACTTTATTTCTTAGAATCACATTTCTTACCTACATGCTTTTTCTGAGGATTTTATGATTTTATGAAAATTCCATCGGAGTCGGTAGATAACTGGTTCCGGGATTTTTAGTTTCAAAACTATAAAGTATTTCTTCAAACGGATTTCACTATTGGTCTTTATATATTATTATTGATTTTTGGTAATTATTTCGGGTCGTTCCGAGATACTTGAATTTCGGACGATTCCGGTATTTTTCCCGAAAGGTTTCCGCATCCGCAACTGAGTCCCGGGAATCCGCCACTTCCATTATTTTCATCTTCTTTCCCAAGAAAATATCTTCTCATTATAATTTCTTTCCATTTTTCCTTTTCCTTTATTTTCTTTCCTTCCTCCACTAACCAAAGCCTTTTCCAATTTTCCAATAATTCCAATTTTCCACATAATCCCACTCACTTTCACCTAATCCCTTTTTTAAATCCCACTCATTCTCTCTCTCCCCCATGGCCGGCCAAGTGGCCAAGAGAAGGACACTCACCTCACCCCCACTTTGCAATTAAGCCCTCCCCTTTCATTTAATTGCAACTCCCTTTACAAAATCCAAATCCTATATATACATTTCCTTTTCATTTCAATCCCTTTCTTTTTCATTTCTCTTCACCAAAAGCCAAACCCTAGCTTTCACCACCTCCATCTCCTTCATCACCATGGAAACAACCACCAAGGTCATCAACTCCATCAAAGACTCCACCTTTTCTTCATCGTCAACTTCCATCATCAACCATCTCTTTTGGTAGGTAATTTTCATCACCAAGACTTGGTTATTTCTTAGCATGCTTAAGTTCACATATCATGTTCAATTATGTCTTTAAATCCTTGATTATTTAGTCATCAAACCCAACCCTAGAAATCTGTTCTGTTTGCTGTTTCCAGACGATTAGTCGACTTGACCTAGAACCTAGTCGACTAGAAACCCTTAGCTGAAACTTAACCTTTTCTGGAAACACAGTATTAGTCGACTTACCTATTTTCCTAGTCGACTAGAGACCCTTAGTCGACTACACTCTTGACCCTAGTCGACTAACCTTGCTTGAAACCAGAAACCTTAACTCTCGGCCCTAGTCGACTTGACTATATTATTAGTCGACTATAGACTATTAGTCGACTACCCATTCTTCCCTAGTCGACTAATTTATCCTGAGACAGAAACCCCAACTTTCTGTATCACAGACTTAGTCGACTTAAGTATCTGTTAGTCGACTTAAGATCATTATTAGTCGACTACCCCTCCTAACCTAGTCGACTAACTATTCCCTGAAACCAAACCCAACTCTGTGGAAACCAGTTCTAGTCGACTATACCAGACTGTTAGTCGACTAACTCCACTATTAGTCGACTACTCTTCCATCCTAGTCGACTAACTTTGCCTAGCCATCTTAGTTGATTCCTTTCTTGAACATGAACCTTACCCTCTAGACTTACATCACCTATAGGTATTACTTGACTTGTCTCTAGACACACATCATCTTCCATTCTTTCTCTCTCTCATCTTCACTCTACATATTTATATCACAGGTTGCGGCGCATTCCGAACTTCAGTGGATTCCGGATATTTCGGCGTTTTGGTGATTTGGGCGAGTATTCTTACTCGCTACCTTCTTGCTTCTTATTTCATTAATTCGCTTCATGTTTTCATATACTTTATGTCATATATCTTTTACTGCTTTCTTACTATGCGTGGCCGACCCTTCGTGGTCGTTGACTTCTGAGTTTCTCCTATGATTGCCATGCTATTATTTCAGACTTATCATTGCTTCAGACTTGTTAGTTGCATGTTTCCTTTTAACACATGTATATCACCTTACATCTGGCGTGGTATCACCTGACTCCCAGTATGTTATCACCTGACTACCCGACATGCCACATCTGGCAAGACCATCTTGTTATGTCATGACTGACCCAGACTTATTATCAATCCATTGTTATGCATGTTACTTGATATACATCACCACTTATCATGCTATCTCTTGATACCAAGCATGATACACCGATTCTCATGATTATCATGATAAAGGGAATGTAGTACCTGATTACCGTTATGTACTGACCACTGTTATGTATTACTGTTATGATATGACTCATTCCCGAACTCTGATAATTATGTTAATAAGCGATAAAATGGACCACTTGTATGGGTATGGGAGGAAGTGATGGATGCCGGAATGATACCTTGCTTATAGTGACGGAATTAAAGTATATATATATACATATATATATACAATGGCGAAAGTGTTATGATATTACTGATTATACCTACCGGTTCCAGGGGTATGGAACTACTATAAGAAAGGCTATCAGTTCTCCATCGGCTTCCGTTAACAACCTTGGCTAGCTTATATATGGATGTATGTGGGTTGGCCGTACACCAGGTCACATACCGAGATATATGAGTAAGACAAGTAATAATAATAATAATAATAGTCACCTGTCATGATTCCTGTTAAAGTACCTGTTATGATTCCTGTTGCACTTGCTATGCATGTCATGATTTCCGAGATGTGTTCCTGTTTGACTTTCATATGATTTGCAACTCTGATTCTATACGCTTGGATATTCTGTGGCATGAGATAAAGGTATATAGATGAGGGTTTCCTTGTTTGGATTATTCCTTCGATGTATTAGTCTCATGGGACCGTAACCTAAGCGTATACAATCACCTTGCATGAAATCAGTTTTACCTTGGATTTCTGGTTTTCTGATGATTGTATTATGACCGTCCATATATGTATTTCATTTGTGTTCTAACCCTCCTGTCTTCTGAGTTTGACACTTGGGTTCCTCCTGGCTCGCCACCTGGCTTTGTATCATACTCGCCTGGGGAGTTTCACTGACTCCCCTGGATTCTCATGTCCAGGTCATGGAGCTTGGAGCGTGGCTTCTCCCTGTGGCTGCTCAGAGTAGCGCAGCGGTAGCGTGGATCCCAGCCGACCTTCAGGGCCATATCCTTCCAGGCCCCCTGTATGCCTCTCGAGTTTTCCCTTAGCAAACTCGTGAGTGCTCTTTTATGCTTTTCACTTGTACATTTTCTTGTATACCTGTATGTGAGCTCCCTTTATACTGTTCATATATGTATACCTTTTGTACTCCCGCATTTGCGCATTAGTGATATGATATTCATGCAATATTGTAATCACTCTGGTGATAATTCTGTAATTGTATATTTATATGTTGGAATGTATAATGCACCATTTGCTTCCGTACTCTGATTCTTGTCTGTACTGATGCTTAGCGTATATACGGGAGGGTAATTCTGACCTACGTATATACGTTGCAGTGACGTCCCCGTATCGCCGGGATCGGGGCGTTACAGGTTGGTATCAGAGCTTAGGTCAACTTGGGCTCGTCAGAGCTTAGGTCAGCTTAGGCTCTAACCTCCTCAGTACGTCCAGAAGGCAAATCAATGGTAAAGAGATTTGCAACTGGAATACATGAGTCTTGGTTATACATTCCAACTGCAAGTGCAGAGTTATCTATTTCTTGACTATCTTTCCTTTGATTTCAAATCCCTCCTTGACTATCTTTCCTTTGATTCCTAAATCCTTCCTATCCTTTCCCTATTTTGTTTTATGAAGCCTTATACTATTTTAAGGTATGACTAGACTAGAGAGGTAGTGGCTGGTTCAGAATGAAGCTATTATGTGATCTCTTCGGCCAATTCTATGAAGCTTGGTATTCTCCAGATCGATCTTGATCTGGCTATCTTTCAGAAGACAGCATTCGGGATTCTTAATTATCGGTCTTCTTTATTATGCTCAGGATTTTCGGGGTTTTCTTTATTACACAGCCACGACATCATCAGTATTCATTTATTTCACAGCCACGACATCATCAGTATTATTCAGCATTATTCTAAAGATTTATTACACAGCCACGACATCATCAGCCGGAAATGCGGAGTATAATTATTATTCAGTTGACTTGAGAGCCCTACCTATAGTGCTTCATATCTTAATTGGTATAAATTCCAGCCTTTGTCCCCTTTGTATTCAATTTGCCCCTTAACGAAATTGCGAGGACGCAATTTTTTGTAAGGTGGGTGGATTGTAATACCCCGTTCCCGGAATACGTACTTAGTTGCGTATTCAGATTTTCGGTCGTATTTTTTCGATTTGTTTCCTGTATTTATTCTGTATTATGAATTTCTTTTATGACTGTTTTGTCTTGGATTTGGATTCGTGGATTCGGAGTCAGCCCTAGTCTGAACCGAGGACCCGATCATAGTATATTATTTAATTTGGTCTTTTCGATACTTAGATTTGACCGATTTCAGTTTCAAATATTATTTTCCAATATAATCTATTTTCTATGATTTTCTAGATTTTTCTGGAATCAAAACGAAAGTCTTCAAAACCGGTGTCGGCCAGTGCCGCTGACCGATTCCTGGATTTTTAATTCTCAAACAGTTTGGAATTTCATGATGATTCTTTAGACTTTATTTCTTAGAATCACATTTCTTACCTACATGCTTTTTCTGAGGATTTTATGATTTTATGAAAATTCCATCGGAGTCTGTAGATAACTGGTTCCGGGATTTTTAGTTTCAAAACTATAAAGTATTTCTTCAAACGGATTTCACTATTGGTCTTTATATATTATTATTGATTTTTGGTAATTATTTCGGGTCGTTCCGAGATACTTGAATTTCGGACGATTCCGGTATTTTTCCCGAAAGGTTTCCGCATCCGCAACTGAGTCCCGGGAATCCGCCACTTCCATTATTTTCATCTTCTTTCCCAAGAAAATATCTTCTCATTATAATTTCTTTTCCATTTTTCCTTTTCCTTTATTTTCTTTCCTTCCTCCACTAACCAAAGCCTTTTCCAATTTTCCAATAATTCCAATTTTCCACATAATCCCACTCACTTTCACCTAATCCCTTTTTTAAATCCCACTCATTCTCTCTCTCCCCCATGGCCGGCCAAGTGGCCAAGAGAAGGACACTCACCTCA
Organism: Agave tequilana; assembly: GCA_038442645.1. Lineage (NCBI taxonomy): Eukaryota > Viridiplantae > Streptophyta > Magnoliopsida > Asparagales > Asparagaceae > Agave > Agave tequilana. The sequence goes on from JAVJIF010009913.1 coordinate 63,050, forward strand.
CCCCCACTTTGCAATTAAGCCCTCCCCTTTCATTTAATTGCAACTCCCTTTACAAAATCCAAATCCTATATATACATTTCCTTTTCATTTCAATCCCTTTCTTTTTCATTTCTCTTCACCAAAAGCCAAACCCTAGCTTTCACCACCTCCATCTCCTTCATCACCATGGAAACAACCACCAAGGTCATCAACTCCATCAAAGACTCCACCTTTTCTTCATCGTCAACTTCCATCATCAACCATCTCTTTTGGTAGGTAATTTTCATCACCAAGACTTGGTTATTTCTTAGCATGCTTAAGTTCACATATCATGTTCAATTATGTCTTTAAATCCTTGATTATTTAGTCATCAAACCCAACCCTAGAAATCTGTTCTGTTTGCTGTTTCCAGACGATTAGTCGACTTGACCTAGAACCTAGTCGACTAGAAACCCTTAGCTGAAACTTAACCTTTCTGGAAACACAGTATTAGTCGACTTACCTATTTTCCTAGTCGACTAGAGACCCTTAGTCGACTACACTCTTGACCCTAGTCGACTAACCTTGCTTGAAACCAGAAACCTTAACTCTCGGCCCTAGTCGACTTGACTATATTATTAGTCGACTATAGACTATTAGTCGACTACCCATTCTTCCCTAGTCGACTAATTTATCCTGAGACAGAAACCCCAACTTTCTGTATCACAGACTTAGTCGACTTAAGTATCTGTTAGTCGACTTAAGATCATTATTAGTCGACTACCCCTCCTAACCTAGTCGACTAACTATTCCCTGAAACCAAACCCAACTCTCTGGAAACCAGTTCTAGTCGACTATACCAGACTGTTAGTCGACTAACTCCACTATTAGTCGACTACTCTTCCATCCTAGTCGACTAACTTTGCCTAGCCATCTTAGTTGATTCCTTTCTTGAACATGAACCTTACCCTCTAGACTTACATCACCTATAGGTATTACTTGACTTGTCTCTAGACACACATCATCTTCCATTCTTTCTCTCTCTCATCTTCACTCTACATATTTATATCACAGGTTGCGGCGCATTCCGAACTTCAGTGGATTCCGGATATTTCGGCGTTTTGGTGATTTGGGCGAGTATTCTTACTCGCTACCTTCTTGCTTCTTATTTCATTAATTCGCTTCATGTTTTCATATACTTTATGTCATATATCTTTTACTGCTTTCTTACTATGCGTGGCCGACCCTTCGTGGTCGTTGACTTCTGAGTTTCTCCTATGATTGCCATGCTATTATTTCAGACTTGTCATTGCTTCAGACTTGTTAGTTGCATGTTTCCTTTTAACACATGTATATCACCTTACATCTGGCGTGGTATCACCTGACTCCCAGTATGTTATCACCTGACTACCCGACATGCCACATCTGGCAAGACCATCTTGTTATGTCATGACTGACCCAGACTTATTATCAATCCATTGTTATGCATGTTACTTGATATACATCACCACTTATCATGCTATCTCTTGATACCAAGCATGATACACCGATTCTCATGATTATCATGATAAAGGGAATGTAGTACCTGATTACCGTTATGTACTGACCACTGTTATGTATTACTGTTATGATATGACTCATTCCCGAACTCTGATAATTATGTTAATAAGCGATAAAATGGACCACTTGTATGGGTATGGGAGGAAGTGATGGATGCCGGAATGATACCTTGCTTATAGTGACGGAATTAAAGTATATATATATACATATATATATATACAATGGCGAAAGTGTTATGATATTACTGATTATACCTACCGGTTCCAGGGGTATGGAACTACTATAAGAAAGGCTATCAGTTCTCCATCGGCTTCCGTTAACAACCTTGGCTAGCTTATATATGGATGTATGTGGGTTGCCGTACACCAGGTCACATACCGAGATATATGAGTAAGACAAGTAATAATAATAATAATAATAGTCACCTGTCATGATTCCTGTTAAAGTACCTGTTATGATTCCTGTTGCACTTGCTATGCATGTCATGATTTCCGAGATGTGTTCCTGTTTGACTTTCATATGATTTGCAACTCTGATTCTATACGCTTGGATATTCTGTGGCATGAGATAAAGGTATATAGATGAGGGTTTCCTTGTTTGGATTATTCCTTCGATGTATTAGTCTCATGGGACCGTAACCTAAGCGTATACAATCACCTTGCATGAAATCAGTTTTACCTTGGATTTCTGGTTTTCTGATGATTGTATTATGACCGTCCATATATGTATTTCATTTGTGTTCTAACCCTCCTGTCTTCTGAGTTTGACACTTGGGTTCCTCCTGGCTCGCCACCTGGCTTTGTATCATACTCGCCTGGGGAGTTTCACTGACTCCCCTGGATTCTCATGTCCAGGTCATGGAGCTTGGAGCGTGGCTTCTCCCTGTGGCTGCTCAGAGTAGCGCAGCGGTAGCGTGGATCCCCAGCCGACCTTCAGGGCCATATCCTTCCAGGCCCCCTGTATGCCTCTCGAGTTTTCCCTTAGCAAACTCGTGAGTGCTCTTTTATGCTTTTCACTTGTACATTTTCTTGTATACCTGTATGTGAGCTCCCTTTATACTGTTCATATATGTATACCTTTTGTACTCCCGCATTTGCGCATTAGTGATATGATATTCATGCAATATTGTAATCACTCTGGTGATAATTCTGTAATTGTATATTTATATGTTGGAATGTATAATGCACCATTTGCTTCCGTACTCTGATTCTTGTCTGTACTGATGCTTAGCGTATATACGGGAGGGTAATTCTGACCTACGTATATACGTTGCAGTGACGTCCCCGTATCGCCGGGATCGGGGCGTTACAGGTTGGTATCAGAGCTTAGGTCAACTTGGGCTCGTCAGAGCTTAGGTCAGCTTAGGCTCTAACCTCCTCAGTACGTCCAGAAGGCAAATCAATGGTAAAGAGATTTGCAACTGGAATACATGAGTCTTGGTTATACATTCCAACTGCAAGTGCAGAGTTATCTATTTCTTGACTATCTTTCCTTTGATTTCAAATCCCTCCTTGACTATCTTTCCTTTGATTCCTAAATCCTTCCTATCCTTTCCCTATTTTGGTTTTATGAAGCCTTATACTATTTTAAGGTATGACTAGACTAGAGAGGTAGTGGCTGGTTCAGAATGAAGCTATTATGTGATCTCTTCGGCCAATTCTATGAAGCTTGGTATTCTCCAGATCGATCTTGATCTGGCTATCTTTCAGAAGACAGCATTCGGGATTCTTAATTATCGGTCTTCTTTATTATGCTCAGGATTTTCGGGGTTTTCTTTATTACACAGCCACGACATCATCAGTATTCATTTATTTCACAGCCACGACATCATCAGTATTATTCAGCATTATTCTAAAGATTTATTACACAGCCACGACATCATCAGCCGGAAATGCGGAGTATAATTATTATTCAGTTGACTTGAGAGCCCTACCTATAGTGCTTCATATCTTAATTGGTATAAATTCCAGCCTTTGTCCCCTTTGTATTCAATTTGCCCCTTAACGAAATTGCGAGGACGCAATTTTTTGTAAGGTGGGTGGATTGTAATACCCCGTTCCCGGAATACGTACTTAGTTGCGTATTCAGATTTTCGGTCGTATTTTTTCGATTTGTTTCCTGTATTTATTCTGTATTATGAATTTCTTTTATGACTGTTTTGTCTTGGATTTGGATTCGTGGATTCGGAGTCAGCCCTAGTCTGAACCGAGGACCCGATCATAGTATATTATTTAATTTGGTCTTTTCGATACTTAGATTTGACCGATTTCAGTTTCAAATATTATTTTCCAATATAATCTATTTTCTATGATTTTCTAGATTTTTCTGGAATCAAAACGAAAGTCTTCAAAACCGGTGTCGGCCAGTGCCGCTAACCGATTCCTGGATTTTTAATTCTCAAACAGTTTGGAATTTCATGATGATTCTTTAGACTTTATTTCTTAGAATCACATTTCTTACCTACATGCTTTTTCTGAGGATTTTATGATTTTATGAAAATTCCATCGGAGTCTGTAGATAACTGGTTCCGGGATTTTTAGTTTCAAAACTATAAAGTATTTCTTCAAACGGATTTCACTATTGGTCTTTATATATTATTATTGATTTTTGGTAATTATTTCGGGTCGTTCCGAGATACTTGAATTTCGGACGATTCCGGTATTTTTCCCGAAAGGTTTCCGCATCCGCAACTGAGTCCCGGGAATCCGCCACTTCCATTATTTTCATCTTCTTTCCCAAGAAAATATCTTCTCATTATAATTTCTTTTCCATTTTTCCTTTTCCTTTATTTTCTTTCCTTCCTCCACTAACCAAAGCCTTTTCCAATTTTCCAATAATTCCAATTTTCCACATAATCCCACTCACTTTCACCTAATCCCTTTTTTAAATCCCACTCATTCTCTCTCTCCCCCATGGCCGGCCAAGTGGCCAAGAGAAGGACACTCACCTCACCCCCACTTTGCAATTAAGCCCTCCCCTTTCATTTAATTGCAACTCCCTTACAAAATCCAAATCCTATATATACATTTCCTTTTCATTTCAATCCCTTTCTTTTTCATTTCTCTTCACCAAAAGCCAAACCCTAGCTTTCACCACCTCCATCTCCTTCATCACCATGGAAACAACCACCAAGGTCATCAACTCCATCAAAGACTCCACCTTTTCTTCATCGTCAACTTCCATCATCAACCATCTCTTTTGGTAGGTAATTTTCATCACCAAGACTTGGTTATTTCTTAGCATGCTTAAGTTCACATATCATGTTCAATTATGTCTTTAAATCCTTGATTATTTAGTCATCAAACCCAACCCTAGAAATCTGTTCTGTTTGCTGTTTCCAGACGATTAGTCGACTTGACCTAGAACCTAGTCGACTAGAAACCCTTAGCTGAAACTTAACCTTTTCTGGAAACACAGTATTAGTCGACTTACCTATTTTCCTAGTCGACTAGAGACCCTTAGTCGACTACACTCTTGACCCTAGTCGACTAACCTTGCTTGAAACCAGAAACCTTAACTCTCGGCCCTAGTCGACTTGACTATATTATTAGTCGACTATAGACTATTAGTCGACTACCCATTCTTCCCTAGTCGACTAATTTATCCTGAGACAGAAACCCCAACTTTCTGTATCACAGACTTAGTCGACTTAAGTATCTGTTAGTCGACTTAAGATCATTATTAGTCGACTACCCCTCCTAACCTAGTCGACTAACTATTCCCTGAAACCAAACCCAACTCTCTGGAAACCAGTTCTAGTCGACTATACCAGACTGTTAGTCGACTAACTCCACTATTAGTCGACTACTCTTCCATCCTAGTCGACTAACTTTGCCTAGCCATCTTAGTTGATTCCTTTCTTGAACATGAACCTTACCCTCTAGACTTACATCACCTATAGGTATTACTTGACTTGTCTCTAGACACACATCATCTTCCATTCTTTCTCTCTCTCATCTTCACTCTACATATTTATATCACAGGTTGCGGCGCATTCCGAACTTCAGTGGATTCCGGATATTTCGGCGTTTTGGTGATTTGGGCGAGTATTCTTACTCGCTACCTTCTTGCTTCTTATTTCATTAATTCGCTTCATGTTTTCATATACTTTATGTCATATATCTTTTACTGCTTTCTTACTATGCGTGGCCGACCCTTCGTGGTCGTTGACTTCTGAGTTTCTCCTATGATTGCCATGCTATTATTTCAGACTTGTCATTGCTTCAGACTTGTTAGTTGCATGTTTCCTTTTAACACATGTATATCACCTTACATCTGGCGTGGTATCACCTGACTCCCAGTATGTTATCACCTGACTACCCGACATGCCACATCTGGCAAGACCATCTTGTTATGTCATGACTGACCCAGACTTATTATCAATCCATTGTTATGCATGTTACTTGATATACATCACCACTTATCATGCTATCTCTTGATACCAAGCATGATACACCGATTCTCATGATTATCATGATAAAGGGAATGTAGTACCTGATTACCGTTATGTACTGACCACTGTTATGTATTACTGTTATGATATGACTCATTCCCGAACTCTGATAATTATGTTAATAAGCGATAAAATGGACCACTTGTATGGGTATGGGAGGAAGTGATGGATGCCGGAATGATACCTTGCTTATAGTGATGGAATTAAAGTATATATATATACATATATATATATATATATATACAATGGCGAAAGTGTTATGATATTACTGATTATACCTACCGGTTCCAGGGGTATGGAACTACTATAAGAAAGGCTATCAGTTCTCCATCGGCTTCCGTTAACAACCTTGGCTAGCTTATATATGGATGTATGTGGGTTGGCCGTACACCAGGTCACATACCGAGATATATGAGTAAGACAAGTAATAATAATAATAATAATAGTCACCTGTCATGATTCCTGTTAAAGTACCTGTTATGATTCCTGTTGCACTTGCTATGCATGTCATGATTTCCGAGATGTGTTCCTGTTTGACTTTCATATGATTTGCAACTCTGATTCTATACGCTTGGATATTCTGTGGCATGAGATAAAGGTATATAGATGAGGGTTTCCTTGTTTGGATTATTCCTTCGATGTATTAGTCTCATGGGACCGTAACCTAAGCGTATACAATCACCTTGCATGAAATCAGTTTTACCTTGGATTTCTGGTTTTCTGATGATTGTATTATGACCGTCCATATATGTATTTCATTTGTGTTCTAACCCTCCTGTCTTCTGAGTTTGACACTTGGGTTCCTCCTGGCTCGCCACCTGGCTTTGTATCATACTCGCCTGGGGAGTTTCACTGACTCCCCTGGATTCTCATGTCCAGGTCATGGAGCTTGGAGCGTGGCTTCTCCCTGTGGCTGCTCAGAGTAGCGCAGCGGTAGCGTGGATCCCCAGCCGACCTTCAGGGCCATATCCTTCCAGGCCCCCTGTATGCCTCTCGAGTTTTCCCTTAGCAAACTCGTGAGTGCTCTTTTATGCTTTTCACTTGTACATTTTCTTGTATACCTGTATGTGAGCTCCCTTTATACTGTTCATATATGTATACCTTTTGTACTCTCGCATTTGCGCATTAGTGATATGATATTCATGCAATATTGTAATCACTCTGGTGATAATTCTGTAATTGTATATTTATATGTTGGAATGTATAATGCACCATTTGCTTCCGTACTCTGATTCTTGTCTGTACTGATGCTTAGCGTATATACGGGAGGGTAATTCTGACCTACGTATATACGTTGCAGTGACGTCCCCGTATCGCCGGGATCGGGGCGTTACACTAACACTTAGAGATTTTCTGTACTCTACCTACATGTAGGATGTGGAGCGAGCCTCAGGGCGAAGCTACTGCTAAGCTAGCTTCGCTTGCCTTAGTAATTTTCTTTTTGTTTTAGCTTTCCTCTTATTTAGCTAATGGACTAATATAGTTTCTTCTTACTTTATAGTGCACTGTACTCTGGGTCCTTTGAACAGTCTCTTTGAAACAGCCAGGAGACTGGATGGCAATGTTAGCCTGCAATTCTAGGGGTAAGCCTCATTATTCAGCGAGCGGAGTGCTCCCGGCCGGAATGCCCTGATCCACGCCGGAGATCAGCGTACTATAAGGAGCATCTTAACTACTGCTCCCCTCGAGGATTGTGATCTCAAAATTTATAGGAAGCTCGGCTTTATGTTTGGGGATGCAGCGCCAGACACTGATCATCAGCTGCTAGCCGGGGAAGGGCAGTGGATCTTCAATCTGGATGGCGAGAAGTATTACCTTTCGTCTAGCAAGCGTCATTTCCCGCTGTCTTTCTTCCAATGTGTGACGAGGCCTCGAAAGATGAAGTGGCAAGTGACTCAGACTACTGACTCCATTCATGTGGGTAAATTGATAGCCATATCTCCCGGTTATACAAGAGCAGGTCCTCTTCGCTGTATATTGGGTCTCTACCCTGGAAACGTTCTCTAAGACATCCCGGTGAGGAAAATCCCGCTATGGCTCAGACTTTTAGAAATTAATTCTTCAAAATCCATGGCAACTATCCTGCAACTGATTTCAGGACCCCAGGCTAGATTCATCCCCCCAAGGCCTGGTGGAAGGACTTGACCCTATACGTCTTAGTCCATTTTGAAGAGGATTTGGAGAGGCAAGGACTCTACAAGGCTGTCCGGGCAACCTACTATGGCATCCAGATGAGTGTAGCGACTTGTACGCCATCTTCGAGTTATACTATCCAGCTACATGGACTTTCTTTACTCCTGTAGGCGAATTGGGCATGGCTTTGCATGAGATGTGGGAAGTCTCTACTCTGCCAATGGGCTCTCTCCTTTATGAAGAATACTTCCCATGCGAGGCAGAATTGACACTTCTGGAGAAGCAGGCCCTATTCGAGACTTACTGGGAATTGATGTGCCATTTTTACATCTGCACATGGAAGCCATAAGGGGGCTTCGAGTAGTTCGAAGAGCTGAGGGAATTATTTATTCCCCAACCTGAAAGATGGTCCTGAAGCGGCTCACCGCGGGGTTACAGACGATGACATTTTCCAGAGGATGCAAGAACATTCTCAGGGAGAATGGTCTTGGAAGAAGATGATGGTATCTATGAGAATTGTGACATTCTTAGGAGTTTCCATCATTAGGCTCATCGACCAATGTCCCGAAAAGCACTTTTGGCCGGGTTTTTATTGGTTTGGTTAAAGAGATGCGTAGTGCCATCTCCTTCTAGCGATGTCGTTCTTCCGACTGTCTTATTGCCGGCCGTTCATCTAGTTCACGGTCGTTCCCTTGGACTTCTCCCGGTAATGGTGTGTTGTATTCAGCGGGGCTTTCGTGCATTGACGGAGGCTTTTTGCAGACCACCAACGATGAAAAGGGGGAAGGGTACTATCTTGCCCCGTGATTGACCAAATCCCATGATCGGCCTGCCATACACCTATTTGATGGCATGGTTCGCTCTTCACTACCCAGCTATTATTCAAGCTAGTGAAAAGCCTCCAGAAGGAGTTCGAATGGCGCTTCTCCCCCGATTTGAGGGATCTTCATGGTTACGGACTTATGTCGCCGCGGTCCGCAAGCTGCTGTATCGGTACGATGTCTATAGCCTCTTCCGGTGCTTCCCCTACATTGACGATGCGGGCTATGGTGAAGAATTCAAGGATGTGGGAGATGAGAAGACGTCGCTGAGCCGAGGGATCTTCGAATAGCTGGTTAGCATCCGGCCATCTCATCTGGTGTACAGGAGCGGGAATACATGCTATTTGAAGCCTTATGTCCCGAGTCGATTTGCTCGTCAGTTCGGGTATGACCAACTTTATGTTGGTAATCTGAACACCAGCCTGGCCTTCATGGGGAGCCTTATTGACGGTGCTCGTGCCTGGCGGTTCTTCATCGCTGGCTGTACTGAGGCACGGCTGTGCATGCCGTTGAGGACCCCAAACCTACTAACGACTTTGAGGTTCTGTCAGTGGTATAGAACTTCAAACTCCACGCCAACCGGATTTTCTGTTAACTCCTTTTGCGTGAAGCTGATCTCTCAGCGGCTGAAGCGGAAAGTCACTGAGAAGGGTGAGGGCAAAAGGGTCCGTGTGTCAGGCCTTCCGGAGTTCGTCGCCACTGCCGATAATGAGGCTTCTGACGCGGAAAGTCCCCACTTTGAAGGAGACGCGGGTGCTGAGATTCCACCAGATGCTCCTAGAGGGGTAGGCACAGCCCCTATGGAAGACGTGGGGTGGAAGAGGTGGAGGAAGAAGATCCCGATGCCCACTTCAAACGAAAGCGGCAAGGTGGATCCCGTATGAAGAGGATAGTGAAAAAGCCTCGTCGCTACACTCTCACCATTATTGTAGAGGGCAAATCAGCTGTAGTGCCTCCTCCTCCTGCCCTGTTAGTTATTAAACTATCGGCGCAAAAGCAGACGACTGATAAAGCTGTTCCTAGCCTGGGTAAGACCAGTTTCACTCATTTTCCTGTTATGTACTTATATATTCATGTAGCTCATTTGTTTATCCTATGATTCAGGAACCGAGACTGCAAGAGAACCAGGAGTCGAGGCTGCAGGAGAACAGGGAGCCGAGGCTGTAGGAGAACAGGGGGATTATTATGATCCCCTGTTTACTTATAAGAAAGGTGACAAGGCTAGCTACTTCGTCGTCTCAAAAGATTCTGGAGGTGACGCGGCTGATGTTGGTCCTTCGGGTACTGGGACCTCGAAAGAGAGTCCAATGGCCTCAAGCTCTATAGGATGGACCACAGAGGATTCGGCGAGCGAAGGCGAGCCGTACGTCCCTCCTTCATCTGCCAAAATCTTTTCTATGGAGCCCGGCGGGATTAGCGCTGCCGTCAAGGAAGTCCAGAGAGAGACTGTTGCTAAAGCAGTTGAGGCGGTATCGCCTCTTGGTAATACTTTGATCTCTTGTAAGCAATTCTCTCTTGATATTCATTATGCCTTGTTTCAACAAAGTCTTTTCGCAGGTGTTCCACCGTTGGGTGCATCAACTTCAAGGAGACCAGCTGATCTTCCTGAGGGAATCAGGAGTGAGGCAAGTATTTCAGCTGCAACAGACGTTGCCGAGTTGGATGCCTTATATCACGACTTGCCATCTTATCAACCTGAGCCTACCGGTATAGTTAAAGAGGCTGAGGAGACAGTGGCTACAGAACAATCTCACTCCCAGCTGGATCGGTAGGTGAGATGCCGGTGGTTTCTTTGACGCTGCCTATCCTGACAACCACTGGGCTGAAGGTAATTACCAGCCCTACGTCTCTGACACTGGTTGTTGAGCCAGTTCTTCCTGAAATAGTCACCAGCCCTACTTCCATCATGGCTAGTGTACTAGTTTCAATGAGGACTCCTCCTAGATCACCGGTGATCCCTCGTCTTTCTCCGGTCAGTGCTTCTGTCATTTCCTCTACCGTTATGACAGTGAAGCCGGTGGAAGCTTTATCTTCAGGTACTACTCACTCACCGGGAGTAGTTGAAGTTGAGAAAGAATTTGTGGCTGAGATTGTTGATAGCTTTTACAAAAGCCTGAAGCGATCTGTTGCTCTGGTCTTGAAGGGCTCAACCACCTCATTTTCTGCTTTAACGGTGGTCCTCTCTCAAAATATTAAAAGCATTCGAGACTTTAGAGGGGATGACCAGGCTGCTGCATTGGAGCTTCTGGTGGAGAGGCTTGAGAGGGATGTAGACGAATGGCACCGTCTCAGCAATTCAGATTTGGACTCCTCAGTTAATGAACAGCTTGAACGTCTTGCTGCTCAAAGGCGTGAAGCTCATCTTGCAGCACAGGAAGCAGCTAAGGTAATATCTTCAGATTTAAAATTCTTAGAGACAAGGAAAGTAGAAATTTGAGATGCCATAGATGCTTCTAATAGTGCTCTTCTCGACGCTGAGGATAAGATTGAGAAGGCCAAAGAGATGATCAAGAGACCCAATCTTCTTCTATCCAAGGCTGAACCAGTGCGTCTTGAGGAGATCGCTCGGTTAGAGCAGCTCAAGGCCCAAAATGATGAAGTCCTGCAGTAGGAGCTAGCACAGAGGGTAACTTTAGCTAAAATTGAGGCTCGTCTGTCCCAGACAACGAACTTTAATGAGGCCGATTTAAGATCGCAAGCATTCATCAGAGCTGCTGAGGAGAGGAAGAACAGGCTGGCCATCCTTGAAGAATGGATCAAGTCTTATGAAGCAGCCTCGTAGCTTGTAATCCATGTATCCCCCTTTTTGAATCAATAAAAAGTAATTTTATTGGATTCCTCTGTTGTATTTCCAACTTGTTTTATCTTCTGAATTTACAATTCTTACTTTTAAGTTGTACTATAATGCTGAAAAAGAAAGGAAATAATGGTATACCTAATCTAGTCAGAGGTGGTGGACTGATAGAATTGTTATAAATTTGAAAAATGACTCAACTCAAATCATGTTGAGATGAGAATAGAAAAGAGTAAGCTTGACGATCTTTACTGTTCAGAGGTAAATATTAACATAACGGATTAAAGATCATCAGATTTTTGAATATGTTATGATAAATTAGATACCACAACCTATGATAGTTCCTACTGAACTAAGACAAATGAGGCCTAGGATTTGCCAGTTAATAGTGACAAACTAGACATGACAAATTTTGCCATTCAGAGGTGATGACCTGGACATGATGACAAAATAGAGGTGAATCCAATTTTAGGGACCCGTCTATTCAAAGGTGATAAACTGGACGTGATAGACTAAGACACACTAAACTTCGGATCTGCTGCCAGAGGTAGTCGTATTAACTTGGCAGCTAGTCCATCAGGGACTACAGAGATAGATTGAATCTGGACTCCTATTGGTCCAGAGGTGGTTGACTGGACATGACCAACTAAGGGACCTCAGATTCGCAATCTGCTGTTCAGAGGTTTAATGTTAACATGACAGCAAGAGCTCCTGACCTTAATAGAGGGAAGGAGAATAAAGTTATGGACTCATCTGTTTAGAGGTGGTGAACTGGACATGACAGTTTAAGTACCATAAGAGAGAGAGATCTAGATATTGGTCGGTTCAGAGGTAATATGGACATAATCGATTGGGAGTTATTAGACTCAGAACCCTACCGTTCAGAGGTGGCGAACTGGACATAACGACAAAGGGATAGTCCCTACTAGACTGAAAGATGAGACTTGGTTATCTATCAGTTCAGAGGTAATATGGACATAACCGATTAAGAAACCACCAAGCTCAAGATTTTTACCGTTCAGAAGTGACAAGCTGGACATAACGATAAAAGAAATAATCCCATCGGGGGAATAAGGTGGAAAATTGATATCTCCTTTGGATATATATATATATATATATATATATATATATATATATATATATATATATATATATATATATATATATATATATATATATATTATATATATGGAAGAAATTGTTAGAGGTGTATTGTTAACGTGACAAACAAGAAAGTCCATTGGGGACTGAGAGGAAAATAATAGACTCTGAAGAGGGTCTATTAGAGACTCGCTGGGGAGCTAAGAATATGAATCTCATGAAAGATTATATGTCATAGAACTCCATGGGGATTTAGAATGAGATTTGTAAAATAGCCTGTCAGAGGTGTAATGTTAACATAGCAAGGATGGAGTTTTTAATTTGCCGGGAATATTGACCAGATTCGCAGGGATGTTGGTTTTATCTACCAGAGAGTAGGTTAGAGACTTACTATCAGAGATTTAATGTTAACGTGATAGGTTTGACTCGTCATTCCACTAGGGAAATGAATACTTTCTTATGTGGTCCTACCATTCCATGGACGGGAATTGATAAGTGATTTTGGAGAGGAATCAAATGGGAACATGTCTCTTAGGATTTTTAGCAAATCCTCAGCTGTCAACGGATTTGATATGCCTTTATCAACTACCGTTTGATTTGGACTAGCCATGTTATTCCCTCAGCATGATGAGTTGTCGAGGACTTATGTTGGGCTTAAGAGCCAACATTTTCCTCTATCCTTAGCCGTTAGAGGCATTGGATCATTTTGTTACTTCGAGTAACGTAATGCCTCCCCTGGATTTTTAGTCTGTAGGTGAGTTGGGGATGAATTCCGTGAGGTCTTTATCTAAAGATCTCATTTCCATATTGGAAAGATTCTGTAGAAGGATGTGTCACGCACCTTCTTCAATGAGTTCGGCTTGACAAGTCATCAACTAAACTCCTTTGATCTCTTATTCGATCCGTCACCATGTTTTTGATATGAACATGAAAGCAGTAGAAAGGTTCTGCAAGAGAATGCGTTACGAACCTTCTTCAATGAGTTTGGCTTGATAAGCCATCAGATAACTCATTTGTGTTTATCATTCGATCAGTCACCATTTGGTCGGTCACCACGTCTTGATATGAACGTGAAAACAGCGAAAAAGTTCTACAAGAGAATGTATCACGAACCTTCTTCAATGCGTTTGGCTTGATAAGCCATCAGATAAACTCATTTGTTTGGTAGGACCTTTTGTGGTTGGGTCGAGCTTCGATCGATCGAACAGGAGCAGGGAGGTCTGCCACCATAAACCATCTGCCTGAAACTGTTGCTTAGACATGCTTGACTTCAAAATATGACCTATTCTTCTAAGTTGGAGATAGGTACATGTTTATATACTTAGAGAAGAGTGACGAGGCTAAAACAATTTGACACCTTGTTTCTTCTTCAATGTCACCGGTGTTCGATCGGCTCGACACTAGTTGACAATGAATTAGAGAAGAAATAAGGCTAAAAACTGAAGTTCATAACCTTGCCTCTTCTTTGATGCAACCGGTGTTTGATCGGCTTGACACTGATTTATGGCAGTATAATCCCGTTAGAGAAAGAGAGGAGTGCTCTTTCTAAGTATCCTGGATCTGAAGATCTTGATCAGAGGTGTAATGTTAACTAGATCATAAGAAGGATCCTGTCAAGGATAATACTTCTTTAAGAACCTACCGTTGATTGACATCATGAGCGTATCACTGTCTGGGGTTATAAGGCGATATGCTCTATTTGAATAGACAGTTTCTATCATGAATGGTCCTTCCCATTTGGGCTGAAATTTACCTTTGGTTTTGTGCGTCATAATCATCGGTCGTCTGACGGCTAAAACTAAATCTCCTTTCTGTAAGATCACCTAGAGGGGGGGTGAATAGGTGATGGCTAATCTAAAGGTCACTTATGAACAAATAATGCGGAATAAAAACTAAGTTGATCAAATTAAAACTTCTTTTAATTAAACACTTATGTATAACTCAAGAGTGTTGCCAAATTCCCCTTGCGAGGCTCTGGACAAGCTCCTCTAGATTCCCCTTGAATGGGTTGAGGTGCCGCGTTGGCTCTCTTGGTTGAATACTAGTGTTAACAAGCAATCCTAAGCAAGTATGTATATCAATTATGAGCACAAGGGAATATATCATGCATATATAAGATGAACACAATAAATTGAATGCAAGATATAAAATAGAGACAAAAAGAGAAAGAGAGCAAGAGATAGCAATCGCAAACACAAGGGTATGTTTCGAGGTTCGAGCACACTTGCTCTACATCCCCGCCTTCGACACACGAAGGATTTCCACTATGCAAGATCCCCAACGGATCTCTCCTTGGTGCCGCAACACCTACAAGCTCTCGGACTCCCTTGTCCGTACACCACAAGCCCACCGGCTCAATGAGGGCGCACCTCAAACCACCGAGTTCACACAAGAACTCTAACACACGAGCACACTTGCCCGTCTCCTCAAAATACAATGGAAATCTCTTTGGTGATCTAACACTTGATCACCAATTACAAAAGCTCACTACAACACTTTCCTATAGGATAGATATGTCTATGGATGCTCAAGTGAAGTGTGAGAAATCAAGGAAAGAAAGCTATGGTGAAAAACACAAGAAATCACTTTTACAATCTCTTGATAAAATCCCTTTTGATTGGAAATATTTGCTCTCAAATTTGTGGAGAAAACTTCTGAAATGAGTGGGAAAAACTGCTCAAGAAGTCTCAAAAATCTTAACCTCAAACAGTTGACAAGACCCCCTTTTATAGGCTGCCAGAAATAGAGCCGTTGGGGTTCTGTCAGTGCTGTCGGTCGACCGCCGGTCGACCGGCCAACGGTCATATTTCTGACCGTTGAAGCCACCGGTCGACCGGCTCGGTCGACCGATCATTTCCAGAGAGCAGATCTCTCTGGAGCGGTCGACTGCTGCCAGTCGACCGGACCACTGGAGCAGAGAGCATTCTCTCTATCGGTCGACCGGTTCGGTCGACTGATATTTCCAGAGAGCAAAGCTCTCTGCTCGACTCGGTCGACCGACCCGGTCGACGGCCACTGCGCTGACATGTGACGGGCTGCCAGCGCACTCGAGGCCGGTCGACGACGGATGTCAGACAGTCTCCCGGTCTGACAAACAGGACTTGAGCTCGATCAGGTCTAAAACAATTTCAAATCGAAAAATTTTTTAACCCATAAAAACCCAAATTCACAGTAAAAAATCTAAAAGATTTTTTAACTTCATAAAAACTGTTTTTCATAAACAAATTGTATTCATAAAACTGATTTTTGACTTCACAAATAATAAAACATGAGAGTATCGTATAGGCATGGTGTTCTACACAATCAATATGGAATATCTATGTTTTGACATAAAGCTCTAATCATGATTTTGGTTTAAAGATATGAACCATGAAATACAAAAATCCAAGAAATAATATTTTGTCTCAAAGAAAATCTTTGTTCTAAATAAAAATTCTTTCTAAACATAAAAATCTTTATGAAAGCACTTTAAATCAAGAGTGTGTGTGTGTGATATAACTTGAGCAATCCACCAACTATCTATCCTTTACATTTTTACTAAAACAAAAATACAAATTCTATACCTAGACCCAAGTCTTCAACTTCTTGAAGTCTTCCCTTGAAGGCTTCTCATCTTCTTGACTTGGTCCAAGCTTGATCCAAAAACTCCTTGGATCACCACATGCAAGCTCCAAATCTTGTTCTTTTATCCTTTGTTGAGCTATGCACCTACTAAGATCTTGATCATGAATCTGTCACTAATTAAACACAAGATCATTAGTAACTATAACTACATGAGTTGATCATCATCAAAACTAGGGTGAAGGGCCTTTGGGCCAACAATCTCCCCCTTTTTGATGATGACAAAACTCATGGAGTTATATATGCATGGATTAAAGTAAAGCTTCAAAGAAGCTCCCCCTTAACTCATGCATGACAAGAAATAATAGATATGGCAATAAAAGCACATGACATGTATGCAATGTAAGGAGATGCAATCATAACAAAAATCAAATCTTAAGTCAAATCTTTTTCTCCTAATTTGCAAAATACAACATATATGCATAATAAGTAAGAGAGACAAATACTTCTCCCCCTTAAGCAATGAAAACATGCATATACAATACAATCTCATCTCAAATACTTCTCCCCCTTTTTGTCAATCATCAACAAGGGTTCAAAGTAAGAATACATCAAACAAATTTTCTCCTCCTTTTTGTTAAAAACAAAGAGATCAAGGAGGGGTAAATACAAATCAATCAATAAAATTTATATGCGATATAAATTCATGAAGAGGAAGACGTTAAGTTAGCTTCCCGACACATATACATTACATGAAGGAGGGATGACAAGCCCTAATTCACATAACGTATAATATGTCATGCATAAGAGGAGATGTGAAGCTCCCCTACACACGTATATCATGAAAAAAGAGTTGTCAAGCTCCTCAAATTATAATATACTCAACATGAATCTATATGTAGAAGAGATGTTAAGCTCTCCTTGCATATAG